>JBBDGP010002481.1:0-57500 GCA_037952835.1 Lithobates septentrionalis | reverse complement strand
GACACCCCGATCCCTCCTGCGTACCCCGCACTCTGCACCCCCTCTCCCCCTTCACAGTGCCCCCGGATCCGGTGCCAGTCGGTGTCGGTCGGTGCTCCGCTGACATGTGTTGTGTCTCCGGCTGTGCTGGCTGCACTGAGCCGCCTCTCCTCCTCCCCTTTCCCTCCCCCTACTGGGCTCTGAGTGCCCTCCTCCCCTCCCCCAGTCCCTGCCGGGGGGGGGGGGGCACTATAGGTACCAGCAGGCCAGCCTCTGCCCTCTCCTACCCCCACCACCAGTTATCTAATACCAGCAATGGGTATTACTGCCACTGATGGGGGGACTACAATTACCAGCAGCACCAGGCACCCTATAGCATCTCTCTAGAACTACAAGTCCCTAGGGGTCTGAAAGGCACAAGCCATGCTGGGATTAGTAGTTCCCCAGCAGCCACTGGTGATCACTTCTATGGCTTGCTGGGATTAGTAGTTCCCCAGCAGTCACTGGTGATCACTTCTATGGCATGCTGGGATTATTAGTTCCCCAGCAGTCACTGGTGATCACTTATATGACATGCTGGGATTAGTAGTTCCCCAGCAGTCACTAGTGATCACTTCTATGGCACCCTGGGATTAGTAGTTCCTCACAATCGGTGGTGATCACTTCTATGGCATGCTGGGATTGGTAGTTCCCCACAATCAGTGGTGATCTCTTCTATGGCATGCTGGGATTAGTAGTTCCCCAGCAGTCACTGGTGATCACTTATATGACATGCTGGGATTAGTAGTTCCCCAGCAGTCACTAGTGATCACATCTATGGCACCCTGGGATTAGTAGTTCCTCACAATCGGTGGTGATCTCTTCTATGGCATGCTGGGATTAGTAGTTCCCCAGCAGTCACTGGTGATCACTTATATGACATGCTGGGATTAGTAGTTCCCCAGCAGTCACTAGTGATCACATCTATGGCACCCTGGGATTAGTAGTTCCTCACAATCACTGGTGATCACTTATATGGCATGCTGGGATTAGTAGTTCCTCAGCAGTTACTGATAATCACTTCTATGGTGTGCTGGAATTAATAGTTCCTCATTAGTCACTAGTGATCACTTCTTTGGCGTGCTGGGATTAGTAGTTACCCAGCAGTCACTGGTGCTCACTTCTATGGCTAGCTGGAATTAGTAGTTCATCAGTAGTCACCAGTGATCACTTCTATGGCAGTAAAAGGGACACTGAGGTTTTCTAAGTGGAGAACTACAACTCCCAGCATTCTCCCTTGTGCCCGGTTCTATAGTCAATTGATTTGCTGCCGTTGTTGATTTGCCAGGTTAGCCAGACATGCTGGGACTTTAGGTTCCCATTCTTGAACTGTCAAGAACTACAGGTCACACAATAACCACCCCCAGAGTCGCCTGAGATAGAGGTCAGCATGCTGGGACTTGTGATTCCCTAGCAGGGACAGCAATATGAGACTCTTCAACTGACATGGAACTACAAGTCTCAGCATAACCACTCCCAGGGTCCCTGGCTGCAAAAGATCTCTACAGCCCCTATCTCTTCTCAATGTAAAATAAGTTGCCCTGAGCAGGAAGAGATTAATGTCCATTGCTAGCCCCCCCTCCAACACCCACTTTCACACCCTGATGTCACCCTGAGTGGAAAAGCTGACAGTATTCCTCTGTACTGTGTGTAGTGTCTGCACCCTGCTCCCACAATCCTTCACTGCTGGCTTGCCTGACACTAAAGGGTTAATGGAGAGAACATCCAGCAGAGGTGATCTGCAGAACCAGAACACATCAGATCCAGAGATCAAAAACCCAGGTGATCCACATAGCTGGAACACAGGAGATCCAGAATCTAGGCGATCCACAGAGCTGGAACACAGGAGATCCGGAATCTAGTAGATCCACAGAGATGGGACACAGGAGATCCACAGAGCTGGGACACAGGAGATCCAGAATCTAGTAGATCCACAAAACTGGGACACAGGAGATCCACATAGGTGGGACACAGGAGATCCAGGATCTAGTAGATCCACAAAACTGGAACACAGGAGATCCAGAATCTAGGGGATCCACAGAGCTGGAACACAGAGATTCACACAGTTGGAACACAGGAGATCCAGGTGATCCACAGAGCTGGGACACAGGAGATCCAGAATCTAGGAGATCCACAGAGCTGGAACACAGGAGATCCAGAATCTAGGAGATCCACAGAGCTGGGACATAGGAGACCCAGAATCTAGTAGATCCACAGAGCTGGAACACATGAGATCCACAGAGCTGGGACACTGGAGATCCAGAATCTAGGAGATCCACAGAGCTGGAACACATGAGATCCAGAATCTAGGAGATCCACAGAGCTGGAACACAGGAGATTCACAGAGTTTGAACAAAGGAGATCCAGGGATCCACAGAGCTGGAACACAGGAGATCCAGGAGATCCACAGAGTTGGAACACAGGAGATCCAAAATCTAGTTGATTCACAGAGCTGGGACACAGGAGATCCAGAATCTAGGAGATCCACAGAGCTGGAACATAGGGGATCCAGAATCTAGGAGATCCACAGAGCTGGAACAGAGGAGATCCACAGAGCCGGAACACAGGAGATCCAGATTATAGGAGATCCAAAATCTAGTCTATTCACAGAGCTGGGACACAGGAGATCCAGTATCTAGGAGATCCACAGAGCTGGAACACAGGAGATCCAAAATCTAGGAGATCCACAGAGCTGAAACACATGAGATCCAAAGAGTTGGGATACAGGATTTCCAGAGATCCAGGTGATCCACAGAGCCAGGACACAGGAGATTTAAAATCTAGGAGATCCACAGAGTTGGAACACAGGAAATCCACAGAGTTGGAACACAGGAGATCCAGAGAACCAGGTGATCCACAGAGCCAGAACTCAGGAGATCCAGAATCTAGGAGATCCACAGAGCTGGGACACAGGAGATCCAGAATTTAGGGGATCCACAGAGCTGGAACACATGAGATCCAAAATCTAGGAGATCCACAGAGCTGGAACACATGAGATACAGAATGTAGGAGATCCACAGAGCTGAAAAAGAGGAGATCCGGAATCTTGGAGATCCACAGAGTTGGAACATAGAGATTCACGGAGCTGGAACACAGGAGATCCACAGAGTTGGAACACAGGAGATCCAGGTGATCCACAGAGCCGGAACACAGGAGATCCAAAATCTAGCCGATTCA
The DNA here is from genome assembly GCA_037952835.1 of Lithobates septentrionalis. Lineage (NCBI taxonomy): Eukaryota > Metazoa > Chordata > Amphibia > Anura > Ranidae > Lithobates > Lithobates septentrionalis. The sequence continues at coordinate 54,305 of JBBDGP010002481.1, read as the reverse complement.
CAGAGCTGGGACACAGGAGATCCAGAATCTAGGAGATCAACAGAGCTGGGACACAGGAGATCCAGAATCTAGGAGATACACAGAGCCGGAACACAGGAGATCCACAGAGTTGGAACACAGGAGATCCAGAGAACCAGGTGATCCACAGAGCCGGAACTCAGGAGATCCAGAGTCTAGGAGATCCACAGAGCTGGGACACATGAGATCCACAGAGGTGGAACACAGGATATCCAGAGATCCACAGAACTGGAACACATGTGATCCAAAATCTAGTCGATCCACAGAGCTGGGACCCAGGAGATCCAGAATCTAGGAGATCCACAGAGCTGGAACACAGGAGATTCATAGATCCAGGTGATCCACAGAGCTGGAACACATGAGATCCAAAATCTAGGAGATCCACAGAGCTGGAACACATGAGATCCAGAATCTAGGAGATCCACAGAGCTGGAACACATGAGATCCAGAATCTAGGAGATCCACAGAGCTGAAAAAGAGGAGATCCAGAATCTTGGAGATCCACAGAGTTGGAACACAGGAGATCCAGAATCTAGGAGATCCACGGAGCTGGAACACAGGAGATTCACAGAGTTGGAACACAGGAGATCCATAATCTAGGAGATCCACAGAGCTGAAACACAGGAGATCCACAGAGTTGGAACAAAGGAGATCCAGGGATCCACAGAGCTGGAACACAGGAAATTCAAAGAGTTGGAACACAGGAGATCCAGAGATCCAGGTGATCCACAGAGCCGGAACACAGGAGATCCAAAATCTAGTCGATTCACAGAGCTGGGACACAGGAGATCCAGAATCTAGGAGATCAACAGAGCTGGAACACAGGAGATCCACAGAGTTGGAACACAGGAGATCCAGATTCTAGGAGATCCAGAATCTAGGAGATCCACAGAGCTGAAACACAGGAGATCCACAGAGTTGGAACAAAGGAGATCCGGAGATCCACAGAGCTGGAACAAAGGAGATCCAGAGAGTTGGAACACAGGAGATCCAGAGATCGAGGTGATCCACAGAGCTGGAACACAGGAGATCCAAAATCTAGTTGATTCACAAAGCTGGCACACAGGAGATCCAGTATCTTGGAGATCCACAGAGCTGAAACACAGCAGATCTAAAATCTATGAGATCCACGGAGTTGGAACACAGGAGATCCAGAGATCCAGGTGATCCACAGAGCCGGAACTCAGGAGATCCAGAATCTAGGAGATCCACAGAGCTGGGACACAGGAGATCAATAATCTAGGAGATCCACAGAGTTGGAACACAGGAGATCCAGAGATCCACAGAGCTGGAACACAGGAGATCCACAGAGTTGGAACACAGGAGATCCAGAGATCCACAGAGCTGGAACACAGGTGATCCAAAATCTAGTCGATCCACAGAGCTGGGACACAGGAGATCCAGAATTTAGGGGATCCACAGAGCTGGAACACATGAGATCCAAAATCAAGGAGATCCACAGAGCTGGAACACATGAGATACAGAATGTAGGAGATCCACAGAGCTGAAAAAGAGGAGATCCGGAATCTTGGAGATCCACAGAGTTGGAACATAGGAGATTCACGGAGCTGGAACACAGGAGATCCACAGAGTTGGAACACAGGCGATCCAGATGATCCACAGAGCTGGAACATAGGAAGATCCAGAATCTAGGAGATCCACAGAGCTAAGACAAAGGAGATTCAGAATCTAGGAAGTCCACAGAGCTGGGGCACAGGAGATACACAGAGCTGGAACACAGGAGATCCAGAGAGTTGGAACACAGGGAATCTACAGAGCTGGGACACAGGAGATCCAAAATCTAGGAAGTCCACAGAGCTGGGACACAGGAGATCCACAGAGCTGGAACACAGGAGAACCACAGAGTTGGAACACAGGAGATTCAGAGATCCAGAGAGCTGCAACACAGGAGATCCACAGAGCTGGAACACAGGAGATCCAAAATCTAGGAGTTCCACAGAGTTGGAACACAGGAGATCCAGAGATCCACAGAGCTGGAACACAGGAGATCCAAAATCTAGGAGATCCACAGAGTTGGAAAACAGGAGATCCAGAGATCCAGGTTATCCACAGAGCCGGAACACAGGAGATTCAGAATCTAGAAAATCCACAGATCTGGGACACAGGAGATCAAAAATCCAGGAGATCCACAGAGCTGGAACACAGGAGATCCAAAATCTTGGAGTTCCACAGAGTTGGAACACAGGAGATCCAGAGATCCACAGAGCTGGAACACAGGAGATCCAAAATCTAGGAGATCCACAGAGTTGGAAAACAGGAGATCCAGGTGATCCACAGAGCCGGAACACAGGAGATTCAGAATCTAGAAAATCCACAGAGCTGGGACACAGGAGATCAAAAATCAAGGAGATCCACAGAGCTAGAACACATGAGATCAACAGAGTTGGGAAAACAGGGGATCCAGAGATCCATAGAGCTGGAACACAGGAGATCCTAAATCTAGGAAATCCACAGAGTTGGAACTTAGGAGATCCAGGTGATCCACAGAGCCGAAACACAGGAGATCCAGAATCTAGGAGATCCACAGAGCTGGAACACATGAGATTCAGAATCTAGGAGATCCACAGAGGTGGAACACAGGAGATCCAGTGATCCAGGTGATCCACAGAGCGAGCAGGAATGCAGGAGATCCAAAATCTAGGAGATCCACAGAGCTGGAACACAGGAGATCCACAGAGTTGGAACACAGGAGATCCAGAATCCAGGAGATCCACAGAGCTGGAACACAGAAGATCCAGGTGATCCACAGAACCAGAATCCAATAGATACATACAGCCAAAGCACAGGAGATCCGGAACCTATGTGAAACACAGAGTCAGAACATAGGAGATCCAGAACCCATGTGATCCACAGAGATTTGTCTTTGTGGGTCACCTGGGTTCTGGCTCTCCTGTGTCCTGGCTCTTGCGAATCACCTCGCTTCTAGATCTCGTGTGTTCCAGGACTGTGGATCACCTGTGTTCTGGATCTAATGTGTTTGAGCACTATGGATCTCCTGGATTCTGAAACTCTGGATCTCCCGTGTTCTGGCTCTGTGGATTACCAGGGTTCTGGAATACAAAATATTCAGAACCCAGGTGATCCACAGAGCCAGAACACAGGCAATCCAGAACCCTGGTGAACCACATTGCTGCCACACAGAAGATCTAGAATCCAGGTGACCCATAAAACCAGATTTTCGGAGGATCCAGAACTCAGGAATCCAAGAAGCTGGAACACAGGAGATCTACAAAAAAGGATCTACAAAGCAGGACATGAGTGATCCAGACCCCAAGTGATCCACAACCAAAACATGGAGATACACAGAAACTAGGTAATCCGAAAGCCTTAACACAAGGGATCCAGAGCCCAGGTGAACCACAGTGCCAGAACATGTGAAATCCAGAAACCAGGTGATCCACAACTAGAACACAGGGGGACCACAGAACCCACATGATCCACAGGACTGGAGCTCAGGAGATCCAAAATCTACATAGGTTATCTGCACAGGTCATACAGGTCATCCACAGAACCAGAACACAGGAGATCCGCAAGGGCAGGAAGCCAGGAGGTCCACAGAACTAAGACACAGGAGATCCAGATAATAGGAAAGTAATAATAAATCCGTAAAATAAAAAACAAAAACAAGGAAATATTTTGGGATAAAATCTCCGGTGTTATTTAAGTGCTGAAAGTTTCCAAAACAAAAACTCCCCCAATGTTGTTTCCAGCAAACAATATTTGGTAGTAAAGTCAAAGCCAGGGCAGTTCCTGAAGCCCAATTCCTGAAGTACCCCTCTGGGTGGCTGGTCCTAAAAAAGTCTTGACCTTTTATTATATGTTAAATCTGCATTAGTAAAGTCCTGACATGTCACAATATACAGTGCCTTGAAAAAGTATTCATACCCCTTGAAATTTTCCAAATGTTTTCATGTTACAACCAAAAACGTAAATGTATTTTATTGGGTTTTTATGTGATAGACCAACACAAAGTGACACATAATTGTGAAGTGGAAGGAAAATGATAAATGATACAAATAAATATGTGAAAAGTGTGGGGGGGCATTTGTATTCAGCCCCCTTTACTCTGATACCCCTAACTAAAATCTAGAGGAACCAATTGCCTTCAGAAGTCACCTAATTAGTAAATAGAGTCCACCTGTGTGTCATTTAATCTCAGTATAAATACAGCTGTTCTGTGAAGCCCTCAGAGGTTTGTTAGAGAACCTTAGTGAACAAACAGCATCATGAAGGCCAAGGAACACACCAGACAGGTCAGGGATAAAGTTGTGGAGAAGTATAAAGCAGGGTTAGGTAATAAAAAAATCTCCAAAGCTTTGAACATCTCACGGAGCTCTGTTCAATCCATCATCGGAAAATAGAAAGAGTATGGCACAACTGCAAACCTACCAAGACATGGCCGTCCACCTAAACTGACCGGCCGGGCAAGGAGAACATTAATCAGAGAAGAGCCAAGAGGTCCATGGTAACTCTGGAGGAGCTGCAGAGATCCACAGCTCAGGTGGGAGAATCTGTCCACAGGACAACTATTAGTCGTGTTCTCCACAAATCTGCCCTTTATGGAAGAGTGACAAGAAGAAAGACATTGGTGAAAGAAAGTCATAAGAAGTCCTGTTTGTAGTTTGTGAGAAGCCATGTGGGGGACACAGCAAACATGTGGAAGAAGGTGATCTGGTCACATGAGACCAAAATTGAGCTTTTTGGTCTAAAAGCAAAACGCTATGTGTGGGGAAAACTAACACTGCACATCACCCTGAACACACCATCCCCACCGTGAAACATGGTGGTGGCAGCATCATGTGGTGGGGATGGTTTTCTTCAGCAGGGACAGGGAAGCTGGTCAGAGTTGATGGGAAGATGGATGGAGCCAAATACAGGACAATCTTAGAAGAAAACCTGTTAGAGTCTGCAAAAGACTTGAGACTGGGGCGGAGGTTCACCTTCCAGCAGGACAAGGACCCTAAACATACAGCAGGAGGAATAGTGTCCCATCATTGGTGTCAGTGGGAGGAATAGAGCCTCATCAATGGTGTCAGTGGGAGGAATAGTGCCCCATCATTGGTGTCAGTGGGGGGAATAGTGCCCCATCCATGGTATCAGTGGGAGGAGTAGTGTCCCATTATTGCTGCCAGTGGGAGGAATAATGCCCCATCGTTGGTATCAGTGGGAGGAATAGTGCCCCATCATTGGTGTCAGTGGAAGGAATAGAGTGGCAGGAACTTTTATCCTGCCCTTGGGACCTTATGCCCCCCCCACTGTAAGCAACAGTAGGGGGCATAAAGTCCCAAGGGCAGGATAAAAGCAAGCAAAGGGTGGCATCCGGCCCCCGGGCTGCAGTTTGGAGACCAGCGCTCTAAGCCAATAGAGTTCAGGAAGGCTGGTCTACACCATCATGAGTGTGTCAAGTGTGTGCGCTTTGCCTAAATAATTTGAATTACAAGCTGGTCCTCTATCCTCCTGGTGCCAAATCTCTGGCCCAGGGGCTATATGGGGCTCTTTGGTACTTTCAGTGTGGCCCTTGGAACCCCACCTGTTAGTATTTCGAGAAGGATCGCTGGCTAGTAAAGGGGTTGTAATGACAATGATCTCTGACAGTCTCACGTAACATGTCCTCAATCTCTGATTGTCTTCTGCAGCACGTTCCCGGTCTCCAACCAAGCCTATAGAACATCCACAGTCTCTAACCATCTCTTGAATGATGTCATCAGTCTCTGACTATCTCCTGAATTATGTCCAGAGTCTCTGACCATCTCCTGAATAATGTCCTCAGTCTCTGACCATTTCCTGAATAATGTCCTCTCTGACCATCTCCTGAATAATGTCCTCAGTCTCTGACCATCTCCTGAATAATGTCCTCAGTCTCTGACCATCTCCTGAATGATGTCCTCAGTCTCTGACCATCTTCTGAATGATGTCCTCAGTCTCTGACCATCTTCTGAATGATGTCCACAGTCTCTGACCATTTCCTGAATAATGTCCTCTCTGACCATCTCCTGAATGATGTCCTCAGTCTCTGACCATCTCCTGAATAATGTCCTCAGTCTCTGACCATCTACTGAATGATGTCCTCAGTCTCTGACCATCTTCTGAATGATGTCCTCAGTCTCTGACCATCTTCTGAATGATGTCCACAGTCTCTGACCATTTCCTGAATAATGTCCTCTCTGACCATCTCCTGAATGATGTCCTCAGTCTCTGACCATCTCCTGAATAATGTCCTCAGTCTCTGACCATCTCCTGAATAATGTCCTCAGTCTCTGACCATCTCCTGAATAATGTCCTCAGTCTCTGACCATCTTCTGAATGATGTCCTCAGTCTCTGACCATCTTCTGAATGATGTCCACAGTCTCTGACCATCTCCTGAAGTATCTCCTCAGTCTCTGAACATTTCCTGAATAATGTCCTCTCTGACAATCTCCTGAATAATGTCCTCAGTCTCTGACCATCTCCTGAATGATGTCCTCAGTCTCTGTCCATCTTCTGAATGATGTCCACAGTCTCTGACCATCTCCTGAATTATGTCCTCAGTCTCTGACCATCTCCTGAATCATGTCCACAGTCTCTGACCATTTTCTGAATGATGTCCACAGTCTCTGACCATCTCCTGAATGATGTTCTCAGTCTCTGACCATCTCCTGAATGATGTCCTCAGTCTCTGACCATTTTCTGAATGATGTCCACAGTCTCTGACCATCTCCTGAATGATGTCCTCAGTCTCTGACCATCTCCTGAATGATGTCCTCAGTCTCTGACCATCTCCTGAATAATGTCTTCAGTCTCTGACCATCTCCTGAATGATGTTCTCAGTCTCTGACCATCTCCTGAATTATGTCCTCAGTCTCTGACCATTTTCTGAATGATGTCCACAGTCTCTGACCATCTCCTGAATGATGTCCTCAGTCTCTGACCATCTCCTGAATGATGTCCACAGTCTCTGACCATCTCCTGAATAATGTCTTCAGTCTCTGACCATCTCCTGAATGATGTCCTCAGTCTCTGATCATCTCCTGAATAATGTCCGCAGTCTCTGATTACCTCCTGAATGATGTCCTCAGACTCTGACTGTCTTCTATAGTACTGCATTACTGAATATTGTGTGGGGCCCCCTTGGTGATGTCAGGGGCCACATTTGAGCCCCCCCCCCTATATGTGATGAGTTGATCAGCAGTGCTTTATCCCATCTCAGAACGGATTGCATACAAAGCCGCTCTTCATACAAAAAGGTAACTTTTCATTTTAGTCCCATCGATCCCTATAAAGGCGCAAAACCAAAAACGAAGGCGATGGAAATAATTGGCGGCGCTGTGAGCTCTGCGGGATGAAAGGGTTAAATCATCACACGGCCGTGACTCGGTTCCTGGAAATTTACACGGATTTGTAAATCTGCTTTGTCCATTTTTTATGGCGGCTGTAAATCTCGGTTTTCACACTGAAAGCTGCGACTGTGCGGTTTTATTCCTTACATTTTTTTAACTTTTTTTTTTTTTAATTTTGTGGAGAAAAGTCTTAGAACTTATCCAGTGTGAGGGAGAAGGTTATAACGCGGGATTTTTTTTTTGTGGCTTGTGAGTTCTTAGAAATAAGAAATATTAATGACCTCGGGGTCAGAGCGGGATCCGTGGCTGCAGTGCCGGGGTCCCAAGTTCAGTCACCAACAGGGACTTTCAAAATGTATAATAATAGTGTGCGACTGTTGGGGGAGGGGACATTAGAGTGTAAGCTCCTCTGTACAGAGACTGATGTGACTGTGGGGGGAGAGGACATTAGAGTGTAAGCTCCTCTAGTACAGAGACTGATGTGACTGTGGGGGGAGGGGACACTAGAGTGTAAGCTCTTCTGGTACAGAGACTGATGTGACTGTGGGAGGAGGGGACATTAGAGTGTAAGCTCCTCTGTACAGAGACTGATGTGACTGTGGGGGAGGGGGCATTAGAGTGTAAGCTCCTCTGTACAGAGACTGATGTGATTGGCTCAATGTTCTCTGTACAGCACTGCGGTATATGTCAGCGCTATATAAATGTATAATAATAATAGTGTGTGACTGTGGGGGGAGGGAACATTAGAGTGTAAGCTCCTCTGTACAGAGACTGATGTGACTGTGAGGGGAGGGGACATTAGAGTGTAAGCTCCTCTGTACAGAGACTGATGTGACCGGCTCAGTATTCTCTGTACAGCACTGCGGTATATGTCAGCGCTATATAAATAAATAATAATAATAGTGTGTGACTGTGGGGGGAGGGGACATTAGAGTGTAAGCTCCTCTGGTACAGAGACTGGTGTGACTGTGGGGGGAGGGGACATTAGAGTGTAAGCTCTTCTGGTACAGAGACTGATGTGACTGTGGGGGGAGGGGACAATAGAGTGTGAGCTCCTCTGTACAGAGACTGATGTGACTGTGGGGGAGGGGACATTAGAGTGTAAGCTCCTCTGGTACAGAGACTGATGTGACTGTGGGGGGAGGGGACATTAGAGTGTAAGCTCCTCTGGTACAGAGACTGGTGTGACTGTGGGGGGAGGGGACATTAGAGTGTAAGCTCTTCTGGTACAGAGACTGATGTGACTGTGGGGGGAGGGGACAATAGAGTGTGAGCTCCTCTGTACAGAGACTGATGTGACTGTGGGGGAGGGGACATTAGAGTGTAAGCTCCTCTGGTACAGAGAGTGATGTGACTGTGTGGGGGAGGGGACATTAGAGTGTAAGCTCCTCTGTACAGAGACTGATGTGACTGTGGGGGGGGGGGGGACATTAGAGTGTAAGCTCCTCTGTACAGAGACTGATGTGAACGTGGGGAAAGGGACATTAGACTTTAAGCTCCTCTGGTACAGAGACTGATGTGATTGGCTCAGTGATCTCTGTACAGCACTGCGGTATATGTCAGAGCTATATAAATGTATAATAATAATAGTGTGTGACGGTGGGGGGAGGGGACATTAGAGTGTAAGCTCCTCTGGTACAGAGACTGATGTGACCGGCTCAGTGATCTCTGTACAGCGCTGCGGTATATGTTAGAGATATATAAACGTATTATGTTAGCATTGGGTACACATAGACGTATTTCCCATGTTAGTAATCCCTCGGAGATCTTTCGCATACTTGACAAGTTCACATCTATCGGTGAATGTCGGTCACATGATCTGATTTCTCGGTGTTACTTTTTTTTTTTCCTGACATCCAAAGTTTTTTTTTTTTTCATTGAACTGGGAAATCTGTCAGAAAATAGATTGGCTGGAGATCCTGTGGAGGGCGATGTGTATGAGCCCCCCCCCCCAATTCTCTGGTAGCCCCCCGCCTCTGTTGGAAAGGTGGATGGCGGGGGGGGGGGTTGTTGTGACGGTTTTGTTCTGCGGTCCCAGCAGATGTTCAGTATCAAGCGACTGAGAAATGTCTGGGGAACCGATAAAATAACAGCGCAGGGAGCCAAGAGGCCGACACACACATTCCCCGTCCGATAAACATCCATCATACTGCGGAGTCACTCTCTGCTGTTACTGTCATCTCTCCTACAGTATGTGTAGATTGCTGACATAGTCCATGGCGTTGTACTGCCACTAAGGGCTGAGCACAGCTTCACAATACAGGACAACATGTACGCATGGCTCAGTGGTTAGTCATTTCGCTTTGCAGCCCTGGGGGGGGGGGGGGGGGTCATAGGTCAGTATCTGCATGGGGTTTGCATGTTTTTCCTTTGCTTGTGTGCGTTTCTTCCTGCACTATAAAAACATTTTTTGGTAGGATAATTGGCAACAGTAACGATATTCTCCTGCGCATTTGGTGCGATGGGACAAATCAGAAGAGAACTTTGCGGTCGCTGGTGGATGTTATTGCAGACTTGCTGCCCTCCAGGACTGCGGGTTGTCCTCAGAACACTGCAGAAAATAGATAAAAACAGAAGGCACACTGGCCTAGTGCATTATCCAACATACATTTATTGAAGATAAAATAAAATATAACTACTCACAAAGTGTAGGTAGTATATTCGCTCATCAGGCCACTGCAAGTGGCTACAATCTCCCAGCTTTGCCAAAGCCTCTAGCCCAAGGAGGACCTCAACAGGGTCCCCGCCGATTGACGCGTTTCGAAGGTTGTCCTTCATCAGAGCCCCCAGAGGACTCTTGTGAGTAGCAGCGGCGGCTGGTGTTTTTTTTGTTTGGGGGGGGGGCAAACAACCACACCCCCCCCTCGCTGTCTGCCGGTCCACCAGCAATTACCCCAAGGAGGACCTCAACAGGGTCCCTGCCGACTGACGCGTTTCGAATGTTGTCCTTCATCAGAGCCCCCAGAGGACTCTTGTGAGTAGCAGCGGCGGCTGGTGTTTTTTTTGTTTGGGGGGCGGCGGCAAACAACCACAGCCCCCCCTGCTCGCTGTCTGCCAGTCCACCGGCACTTACCCCATCTAGGCGACGGGCACATCAGGCAGTGGCGGGGATCAGGGCATCGACGGACATCGGGCAGTGGCTCCCGTGTCTTCTCCTCCTCGCGTCTCCTCCCCTCCTCCTAGGCATCCAGTAGGATTTCCTGTCCTTTCAGCCAATCAGGTGACGGGTATCAGACCCACTTCCCGATTGGCCGGGAAGAGGATCAGTGTTGCAACAGCGAATATTCATTCGCTGTTGCAACACAACTGGGTGGGCTCCAGACACATTGCTCTGCGCCCCGAGCCCACCCTATTTTGAAGCCTATTAGATCCTCTGGCTCTAATCAGGTGCTTCAAAAAAACACCCCCCTGCCATAGAAATGGATAGGGAGGGCGGTGGATAGGGGAGGCGGCTCCCGTGCGCCCACAATGGGAAAAAAATTGTAATGTTTCAAAAACTTGTGCCAAAGAATAAAATCTTCCATGCACTCAACATGCCTCTCAGCAAATAGCTTGGGGTGTACTTTCCAAAAAGGGGTCATTGGGGGGGGGGGGTTGTACTGCCCTGCCATTTTAGCACCCAGGAAATGTGAAAGGCAGCAAGAAAGAAGAAACTGTGTAAATTCCAGTATATATCCCATAGTTTGTAGATTTTATAACTCACACAAACCAATTAATATACACTTATTGGGAATTTTTTTTTTTTACCAGACATGTAGCAGAATACAATTTGGCCAAAATTTATGACAAAATTTTACTTTATTAGATATATTTTATAACAGAAAGTAGAAAACATTATTTTTTCAAAAATGTCAGTCTTCTTCCTATATAGCGCAAAAAATAAAAAAAAACCCCAGTGGAGGTCATCCGCATACTGCAGTGATGAAATACCACCAAAAGAAAGAAAGTTATAAAAATTTGGTTTGGGTACAGTGTTGCATGACTGCGCAATTGCCAGTTAACCACTTCCCGCCCGGCCAATAGGAGAACGACGGCCGGGCGGTGGTTCGGTTATCCTGACTGAACCAGCAGGATAAGCCGGGGGCGCACAACGCTGCGACCGGTGGTGCAGGGCGTCAGTCTGACACACCACATCACCGATCTCGGTAAAGAGGGACGGAGGCTCTTTACCACGTGATCAGCCGTGTCCAATCACAGCTGATCACGATGTAAATGGGAAGAGCCGTTGATCGGCTTTATCACATTCGCGTCTGACAGACGTGAGTAGAGGAGAGCCGATCAGTGGCTCTCCTGACGGGGGGGGGGGTCTGTACCGATTGTCTATCAGCGCAGCCCCCCCCCCCCCCGTGGATGCACACCCAGGACCACCAGGGATGGCCACCACACAGGACCACCAGGGATTTGCCAATCAGTGCCGATTAAAAATGCCTGCCAGTGCCACCAGTGATGCCTATCAGTGCAATCTATCAGTGCCAGCCATCAGTGTCCATTAGTGCCACCTATCAGTGCCACCTATCAGTTATACCCAAAAGTACCCATCAGTGTTGCCTATCAGTGCCCGTCTGTGCCTACCAGAGCCACTTATGAGTGCCCATCAGTGCCACCCATCAGAGCCGCCTACCAGTGCCACCTCATTGGTGCCGCCTTATTATTGCCCATTAGTGAAGGAGAAAACTTACTTTTTTACAAAATTTTATAACAGAAACAAAGAAAAACTTTTTTTTTTTTTCAAAATTTTCGGTCTTTTACTATTTGTTTAGCAAAAAATAAAAACCGCAGAGGTCATCAAATACCACCAAAAGAAAGCTCTATTTGTGGGAAAAAAATTATAAAAAGTTTGTTTGGGTACAGCGTCACATGACCGCGCAATTGTCATTTAAAAAGTGACAAAGCTGAAAATTGACCTGGGCAGGAAGGGGGGTAATTGCCCAGTATTGAACTGGTTAAAGTAGCGCAGTGCTGAATAGCAAAAAATGGCCTGGTCATGGAGGGGGTAAAAGAGTGGCGGCCCGTCCATTAAGGGCGCACGGGCCCCGCCCCCTCTATCACGCCACCGCCCTATATGTATCATGGATAGAGTCATGCATAGCAGAACTCTATCCATGGCCACCCCCTATTCAGGCATCCGGCCCCTTTTCGGACGCCGGGCACATGAATTACAGCGGCGGGGGTGTTTTTTTTTAAGCACATGATTACAGCCATAGGCACTAATAGGCTTCAAAATAGGGTGGGCTCGGAGCGCAGAGCATTGCGCTCGGAGCTCACCCAGGTGTTTTAGAAAAGCAAATGAATATTCACTTTTCTAGCACTGAACAGCCTCTCCACCAATCAGAAAGCGCGGGTCTAATACCCGCCACCTGATTGGCTGAAAGGACAGGCGCTTCTATTGGACGCCTAGAAGGAAGAAAGAAGAGACGCATGGAGGACACAGCTCGCCGCTGCCCGTCTCACAGCTCGTAGCCGTCACCCGCTGCCTGACCCACCACCAAGATGGGGTAAGTGCCGGTCAGACAGCAAGCGGGGGGGGGGGGGGGGGGGGTCACAGTGGCTTTTGATGGGGGGGTTTTTTTCTGAATTTTTCCGGGTTTTTTTGTGCCCCCCACCCCAAAATTTTGAGCCCCGGCCGCCACTAAGGTAAAACCTTCTGGAGCTGAAGTGGTTAATGATAAAGGTAAACAGGACAAATAGAGAGGGTGAATCTGCCTGACAAGGGCACAGACAGCAATAAAAACCTGACAGGGGTTCTAATCCATCTCCACTATACCCAAAACAAAAGAAAAAAAAGTTTTGCCTTTAGTGACACTTTAAGTTTTGGGTAGAGTATGGAAGAGTTAAAGCTCTGCAGTCTCTTTTTTTTTTTTTTTTTTGCTGTCTGTGTCCCCTTAAGGCGATTACCTGTCACTTCCTGTTCTGGAGATACAACATATTATTAGAATACATACATATCATGGGGAATTTCTCCTAAAAAGTTGTCACCAGAACCAGTGACCTCATTGGAAGATTTCTCCTCTCCCGATAACAACTCTCAAATTTTGGATTTCCCATTACTTACTTTCTCACCCACAATGGCAAACAGGGGGGGCAAAGACAGCAATACAAATTTGGGAGGGGGTCTAACACTTCCCTACTCCACTCAAAACTAAGAAAGAACAAAAATAAATAAAGTTTTGGCTGTAACTATATGTTGGTGAGTTACTGGGAAAGAATAAGAGATGTCAGCTGGAGGTAAATGGCGCCATCTTGTGGATAATTTGTAGTATGCGGTGTTCTACTAAGATTAACAAGTGATACACCGATCTCACTGAGAGATTAAGTGAATATCGATTATCTGGTTACAATAGCACCTGAAAGTGGATGGGATATATTAGGCAGCAAGTGAACATGTTGTCTCTGAAGTTGATGCTTTGAAAGCAGAAAAAAATGGGTGTCCATGCTGCAGGGCTGTCTTTAATATTGATTGGACCCTGGGCAAAAATCCCCCCCCCCCCATGCAATTTCACTCTCCACCTGCTCTGAGACATACAATAAATAGCAGCTAGACTTAAAATCAGTTACTGTATCAGATCAGGCAGCAATTACGATTGGTTGCCAGCAGTTACAGCATATCATTACTGCTTACTGACTGGTTGCTAGAGGTTACAGCACATCATCTCCCCACTGCAGAGGGGCATGATATACATATAAATGCTGCCTTTATTTACATACCAATGCCACCGGCCACAGCTATTTACTTATGAATGCCGGTTATTTACATGTAAACACAGGGTCTGCAGGTAAGTCATCTGTACACAATAGAGCAGAGCTGGGCAGAATTAGTACCAGCACTTCACACTGTGATATCGGGACATAGCGCGGGACTAAAACTTCAAGGGACAGGGGAATTTTAACTGGGATAGTTGGCAAGTATGAGGCAGCTGCTTTGGGCCCCACAACAATAACAGGGCCCAGGGCAGCTGCCTCTTTTGCCCTTCCTTAACCATCTCAATACAGGGCATTTTAACCCCCTTCCTGCCCAAGCCATTTTTCAGCGCTGTCACATTTTGAATGACACTTGCGCAGTCATACAACACTGTACCCAAATGAAATTTTTATTATTTTTTCCCCACAAATAGAGCATTATTTTGGTGGTATTTGATCACATCTGCGGTTTTTATTTTTTGCGCTATAAACAAAAGAAGAGGGACAAGTTTGAAAAAAACACAATATTTTTTACTTTTTGTTATAATAAATATCCATTTTTTTTAAAAACAAATTTTTTCCTCAGTTTAGGCCGATACTTATTCTTCTACATATTTATGGTAAAAAAAAATCGCAATAAACGTATATTGATTGGTTTGCGCAAAAGTTATAGCGTCTACAAAATAGGGGATAGATTTATAGCATTTTTTTTTTGTTTTTTTTACTAGTCATGGCGGCGATCTGCGATTTTTATTGTGACTGCGATATTGTGGCGGACACATCGGACACTTTTGACACATTTTTGGGACCATTCACATTTATACAGCGATCCGTGCTATAAAAATGCATTGATTGCTGTATAAATGTGACTGGCAGGGAAGGGGTTAACCCTAGGGGAGATCGAGGGGTTAACTGTGTTCCTAGGGAATGTTTATAACTGAAGGGGGAGGGGACTCACAAGGGGAGGAGACCGATCTGTGTTGCTCTGTACTGAGAACACAGATCGGTCATCTCTCCTCTGACAGGACGTGGATCAGATCCACGTACTGCTGTGTTACCGGGCAATCGCGTGTGCCCGGCAGACATCGCGGCTGCCGGGCACTCACATCGGGTGCCCAGTGACACGGGGGGGGGGGGCGCGCGCGATTGCCGTCGGCGGCGCGCACACGCCCCCTGGTGGGTAGGGAAGGCGAGGGCGTCATATGATGCCCTCCCAGAACGAGAGCCACGCCGTCATATGACAGCAGGCGGGCGGCAAGCGGTCAAAGATGGCCCTGCCATGCTGACCCGTGTCCACAGACAAATGCCCCTACAATGGGATGTGAGCATCAGAACTGGAGCACGGAGCAATGGAAGAAGGTAGCCTGGTCTGATGAATCGCATTTTCTTTTACATCATGTGGATGGCCGTGGCGCGTCACTTACCTGGGGAAGAGATGGTACCAGGATATGGTATGGGAAGAAGGCGAGCCGGTGGAGGCAGTGTGATGCTTAAGATCAGGGGTGTCAAACTGGTGGCCCGATGTGGAACTACAAGTCTCATCATGCCTCTGCCTGATGAAGTCATGTTTGTGACTGTCAGCCTTGCCATGCCTCATGGGACTTGTAGTTTCGCAACAGGTGGAGGGCCATCAGTTTGATCACCTTTGCTTTAGGTGATGTTCTGGGATACCTTGGCTCCTGCCACTCATGTGAATGGTACTTGACATGTACCACCTACCTAACCATTGTTGATGACCAAGTACACCCCTTCATGGACACAGTATTCCCTGATGGCAGTGGCCTTCTTTCAGCAAGATAATGCGCCCTACCACACTGCAAAAATGGTTCAAGAATGGTTTGAGGAACACAACGGATTTGAGGTATTGACTTTTCCTCCAAATTCTCCAGATCTAAATCTAATCGATTGTCTGTGGGATGTGCTACAAAAAAAAAAAGACGTCTGATCCATGGAGGCTCCACCTCCCAACTTACAGGACTTTAAGGATCTGCTAGTGACAGCTTGGTGCTAGATACCACATCAAGCCTTTAGACTCAGGGGTCTCAAACTGGCGCCCCTCCAGCTGTTGCAAAACTACAATTCCCATGAGGCATAGCAAGGCTGACAGTTACAAGCATGACACCCACAGGCGGAGGAATGATGGGACTTGTAGTTAGGCAACAGCTGGAGGGGCCGCCAGTTTGAGACTTCCTGCTTTAGAGGTCTAGTGAAGTCCGTGCTGAGATGGGTCCAAATAGGGGGACCTACTAATATAAGGTCGGTGGTCATAATGTTATGGCCGTATAAAATAGGGACGGGTTACTCTCAGCAATCTGCTTTGCACCAAGTGCTCTAATTACTTTGCAGTTATATATAGATATATATTTATATTAAAATCTAATATAGATCAAGAGAAGTGACCTTTATAAAATCATTGCATGCATTGTCCGTGTTAGGAGTATATTCTGGAATATGTTAGAAGTGTATTCTTCACTCACAAACCAACATCGGCTTGGTGCCAGATACCCCAGCATATCTTCAGAGGTCTAGTGGAGTCCATGCCTCAATGGGTCAGGGCTGCATTGGTGGCAAAAGGGGAACCTACTCAATATGAGGTGGGTGGTCACAATGTCATGGCTGATTGGTGTATATGGTAGCGATTGGTTAGTCTCAGCTATCTGCTTTGCACAGAGTGCAATTACTACGCAATTGTTTTATATATCGATTTTTCAATTCAAATCTGATAAAGATCAGGAGGAATCGCATTTTTAAAACCATTGCATGAATTGTCTGTGTTGGGAGTACATTCTTCACTCACAAACCAACATCAGCTTGGTAACAGATACCACGGCATACCTTCAGAGGTCTAGTGGAGTCCATGCCCAAATGGGTCAGGACTGTTTTGCTTTTAAAAAGGAGACCTACCCAATATTAGGTGGGTCGTCATGTTGTTATAACATCTGTCTAGATTTTTAATTGTTATTTAAAAAAAAATAAAATAAAAACACATCAGGGAGCAATGCACAATTTAATGCAATAGTACTAAACATTGTCGACCACTAGCTGATACTTCTTGTGAAATCCTCTGCAGCTGGCTACATTCTGTATAACTTCACTCCTCTCTGTGCAAGGCTTTATTAAAGTATACAGTGCATCCAGATAGTATTCACAGCACTTCACTTTTTCCACATTTTGTTATGTTACAGCCTTATTCCAAAATGGATTAAATTCATTATTTTTCTCAAAATTCTACAAACAATCCCCCATAATGACAAAGTGAAGGAAGTTTGTTTGAAATCTTTGCAAATTTATGAAAAATAAAAAAGGGAAAAAATCCCATGTACAGAAGTATCACAGACTCCTCCCATGTAAAATACATAAGTATCACAGACTCCTCCCATGTAAAATACATAAGTATCACAGACTCCTCCCATGTACACAAGTATCACAGACTCCTCCCATGTACATAAGTATCACAGGCTCCTCCCATGTACACAAGTATCACAGGCTCCTCCCATGTACACAAGTATCACAGGCTCCTCCCATGTACAATACATAAGTATCACAGACTCCTCCCATGTATATAAGTGTCACAGGCTCCTCCCATGTACATAAGTGTCACAGGCTCCTCCCATGTACACAAGTATC
Organism: Lithobates septentrionalis; assembly: GCA_037952835.1. Lineage (NCBI taxonomy): Eukaryota > Metazoa > Chordata > Amphibia > Anura > Ranidae > Lithobates > Lithobates septentrionalis. The sequence goes on along the minus strand of JBBDGP010002481.1, from coordinate 36,644 downwards.
ACAGACTCCTCCCATGTACATAAGTATCACAAACTACTCCCATGTACATAAGTATCACAAACTACTCCCATGTACATAAGTATCACAGGCTCCTCCCATGTACACAAGTATCACAGCCTTTGCTCAATACTTTGGTGAAGCTCCTTTGGCACCAATTACAGCCTCAAGTCTTTTTTGAGTATGATGCCACAAGCTTGGCACACCTATTTTTGGGCAGTTTCTCCCATTCTTCTTTGCCGGACCTCTCAAGCTCCATCAGGTAGGATGGGGAGCTTCGGTGCACAGCCATTTTCGGATCTCTCTAAAGATGTTCCATCGGGTTCAAGTCTGGGCCTCTCTCCTCCTTTGCCATTTCCTTAGGGTCGTTGTCCTATTGGAAGATGAACCTTCGCCCCAGTCTGAGGTCCAAAGCGCTCTGGAGCAGGTTTTCTTCAGAGATGTCTCTGTACATAGCTGCATTCATTTTTCATTCCATCCTGACTAGTCTCCCAGTTCCTACCACTGAAAAACATCCCCACAGCATGCTGCTGCCACCACCATGCTTCACTGTAGGGATGGTATTGGCCAGGTGATGAGAGTTGCCTGGTTTACTCCAGACATGACGCTTGCCATTCAGGCCAAAGAGTTTAATCTTTGTTTCATCAGACCAGAGAACTTTGTTTCTCATGGTCTGAGAGTCCTTCAGGTGCCTTTTGGCAAACTCCAGGTGGGCTGTCATGTGCCTTTTCCTGAGGAGTGGCTTCAGTCTGGCCGCTTTACCATACAGGCCTGATTGGTGGAGTGCTGCAGAGATGGTTGTTCTCCTGGAAGGTTCTCCTCTCTCCACAGAGAAACTCCGGAGCTCTGTCAGAGTGACCATCGGTGGACCATCAGGGTGACCTGACCATTAGTCAGGGAGGTGACCAAGGCCCTTCTCCCCCGATCGCTCAGTTCGGCTGAGTGGCCCGCTCTAGGAAGAGTCCTGGTGGTTCCAAACTTCTTCCATTTATGGATGATGGAGGCCATTTGAGACCTTCAATGCTGCAGAAATGTTTCTGTACCCTTCCCCCGATCTGTGCCTCCATGCAATCCTGTCTCCGATGGTCTACAGACAATTCCTTGGACTTCATGGCTTGGTTTGTGCTCTGACATGCACTGTTACCTGTGGGATCTTCTATAGGCAGGTGTGTGCCTTTCCAAATAATGTCAAATCAACTGAATTTACCACAGGTGGACTCCAATCAAGTTGTAGAAACATCTCAAGGATGATCAGTGGAAACAGAATGGACCTGAGCTCAATTCTGAGTGTCATGGGAGGAGTCTGTGATACTTGTGTACATGGGAGGAGCCTGTGATACTTGTGTACATGGGAGGAGTCTGTGATACTTATGTACATGGGATTTTTTCCTTTTTTACTTTTAATAAATTTGCAAAGATTTCAAACAAACTTCTTTCACGTTGTCATTATGGGGGATTGTTTGTAAAATTGTGAGGAAAATAATGAATTTAATCCATTTTGGAATAAGGCTGTAACATACCAAAATGTGGAAAAAGTGAAGCATTGGGAATATTTTCCAGATGCTCTGTATGTAAACCTAAAATCACTAAACTCTCTTATAACCTTTAACACCAGCCACCTTTACTAAAATAATTCCTGACGATCCTGCCACAAAGGTCCTTGTTAAGGTGCTTCAACTCCGTCCTTGCCTACTAATGGCTCCTATGTTGTCACCCTATTACACAGACTCCTAATAGACTTTCAGTGGCCATTTCAACACATATTACGTAAGCATGGTATAAAGCAGGCATCATTAAATGGCGGACCAGGGTCTGGATCTGGACCAGGACACAGTTCCATCCGGACCCATGGTCATGCCATTTAGGAGCCGATTCTTGTGTGAAGAAGGGCAGTGACTTAGTAGATTATCATCCACTTGCCGACCAACGATGTACAGGTAACATTGCTAGACTTGCTAACTTCAAAAATTTATATATCGGGATAAGGCCTGCAGTATTCCAGTACTATTTTTGTTTTTTGTTTTTTTAGAGCCGGCAGTCAGCACTTGTAAAAACAATCTTAGTGGCTAACTAGCTGCTGGATTGCTTTTACAAGCAGGGGGAGGGAACGCCCACAACCCCCCCCCCCCCCCCTCCTCCTCCTCCCCTTGCTTTCCTGGGATCTCCTGTCCAACCGGGAGTCCCGATCGACCAGCCAGGGTTTCTGCTGGCTGATCATAGAGCCAAACAAGGACTGGCTTTGTTGGGCTCCATGGTAATAGTAACCCGGAAGCAGACATCACTTCCAGGTTACTCGGATGTAAACGGCACCATTTTTGAAAAAAAATCAAAAAGCATTTGAACCCACTGATCTTGGTGTTTTGAATGCTCTTAAGGGCAGAGGAGAGATCTGGAGTCTATAAGAGTCATAAAGAGTACCAGTCACATGTCTATTGCTGTCACCAGAAGGTTTATAGTACTTGTGACAGCAATAAAAGTGATAAAAAAAAATAAAAAAATTCAAGAGTGTAAAATTTCTTTTATTTTTTTTTTTTTAAGTGCAACCCCCCAATCTGGTTGGTCCAGCACATGCGCAAATGTCTTACACATGTGAGGAACTTCAGATCATTGCCAGAAATTCTAGCACCAGACCTCCTCTAAATCTAAAGTGGTAACCGGTAAAGCATCGCCTATGGATAGTAAAATTTACATCATTTGTCGCTGTTGCACGGGCGTACGCCATCTTAAAGCATGTTTGGTATCCTTTAACTCAGCGGAACATCATCTTTAATATTTTACCCAAAATTGGGTTATGTATTTATTTATATTAATATTCAGTGAATGTTTTCCAAAAAAAAAAAAAAAATTGTGTTAAAAAAAAAAACTGCTGCGCAAATAGGATGCGACATAGAAAAATTGCAAAACCCACCAATTTATTCTCTAGGGCTTCTGCTTAAAAAATAACAATTATATTATTAATAATAGTAAAAAAAAAAAATACATACATATATATATATATATATATATATATATATATATATATATATATATATATATATATATATATATATATATATATATATATATATATATATATATATATATATATATATACACACACACACACACACACAGTGGGGATGGAAAGTATTCAGACCCCCTTAAATCTTCTTTCACTCTTTGTTATATTGCAGCCATTTGCTAAAATCATTTCGTTCAAGGTTCATTTTTTTCCTCATTAATGTACACATAGCACCCCATATTGTACACACAGCACCCCATATTGTACACACAGCACCCCATATTGTACACACAGCACCCCATATTGTACACACAACACCCCATATTGTACACACAGCACCCCATATTGTACACACACAGCACCCCATATTGTACACACAGCCTCCCATATTGTACACACAGCACCCCATATTGTACACACAGCCCCCCATATTGTACACACAGCACCCCATATTGTACACACAGCACCCCATATTGTACACACAGCACCCCATATTGTACACACAACACCCCATATTGTACACACAGCACCCCATATTGTACACACACAGCACCCCATATTGTACACACAGCCTCCCATATTGTACACACAGCCCCCCATATTGTACACACAGCCCCCCATATTGTACACACAGCCCCCCATATTGTACACACAGCACCCCATATTGTACACACAGCGCCCCATATTGTACACACAGCGCCCCATATTGTACACACAGCGCCCCATATTGTACACACAGCGCCCCATATTGTACACACAGCGCCCCATATTGTACACACAGCGCCCCATATTGTACACACAGCGCCCCATATTGTACACACAGCGCCCCATATTGTACACACAGCCCCCCATATTGTACACACAGCACCCAATATTGACAGAAAAACACAGAATTGTTGACATTTTTGCAGATTTATTAAAAAAGAAAACCTGAAATATCACATGGTCCTAAGTATTCAGACCCTTTGCTCAGTATTTAGTAGAAGCCCCTTTTGATGAGTCTTTTTGGGAAAGATACAACAAGTTTTTCACACCTGGATTTGGGGATCCTCTGCCATTCCTCCTTGCAGATCCTCTCCAGTTCTGTCAGGTTGGATGGTAAACGTTGGTGGACGGCCATTTTTAGGTCTCTCCAGAGATGCTCAATTGGGTTTAAGTCAGGGCTCTGGCTGGGCCATTCAAGAACAGTCATGGAGTTGTTGTGAAGCCACTCCTTCGTTATCTTAGCTGTGTGCTTAGGGTCATTGTCTTGTTGGGAGGTAAACCTTCGGCCCAGTCTGAGGTCCTGAGCACTCTGGAGAAGGTTTTCATTTAGGATATCCCTGTACTTGGCCGCATTCATCTTTCCCTCGATTGCAACCAGTCGTCCTGTCCCTGCAGCTGAACCCCCCCCCCCAGTTTGATGCTGTCACCACCATGCTTCACTGTTGGGACTGTATTGGACAGGTGATGAGCAGTGCCTGGTTTCTCCATACATGCCGCTTAGAATTAAGGCCAAAAAATTCTATCTTGGTCTCATCAGACCAGAGAATCTTATTTCTCACCATCTTGGAGTCCTTCAGGTGTTTTTTTAGCAAACTCCATGCAGGCTTTCGTGTGTCTTGCACTGAGGAGAGGCTTCCGTCGGGCCATTCTGCCATAAAGCCCCGACTGGTGGAGGGCTGCAGTGATGGTTGACTTTCTACAACTTTCTCCCATCTCCCAACTGCATCTCTGGAGCTCAGCCACAGTGATCTTTGGGTTCTTCTTTACCTCTCTCACCAAGGCTCTTCTCCCCCCGATAGCTCAGTTTGGCCGGACGGCCAGCTCTAGGAAGGGTTCTGGTCGTCCCAAACGTCTATCATTTAAGGATTATGGAGGCCACTGTGCTCTTAGGAACCTTAAGTGCAGCAGAAATTTTTTTGTAACCTTGGCCAGATCTGTGCCTTGCCACAATTCTGTCTCTGAGCTCTTCAGGCAGTTCCTTTGACCTCATGATTCTCATTTGCTCTGACATGCACTGTGAGCTGTAAGGTCTTATATAGACAGGTGTGTGGCTTTCCTAATCAAGTCCAATCAGTATAATCAAACACAGCTGGACTCAAATGAAGGTGTAGAACCATCTCAAGGATGATCAGAAGAAATGGACAGCACCTGAGTTATATATAGGAGTGTCACAGCAAAGGGTCCGAATACTTAGGACCATGTGATATTTCAGTTTTTCTATTTTATTAAATCTGTAAAAATGTCAACAATTCTGTGTTTTTCTGTCAATATGGGGTGCTGTGTGTACAATATGGGGTGCTGTGTGTACATTATGGGGTGCTGTGTGTACATTATGGGGTGCTGTGTGTACATTATGGGGTGCTGTGTGTACATTATGGGGTGCTGTGTGTACATTATGGGGTGCTGTGTGTACATTATGGGGTGCTGTGTGTACATTATGGGGTGCTGTGTGTACAATATGGGGTGCTGTGTGTACAATATGGGGTGCTGTGTGTACAATATGGGGTGCTGTGTGTACAATATGGGGTGCTGTGTGTGCAATTTGGGGGGCTGTGTGTACATTAATGAGGAAAAAAAATGAACTTAAATGATTTTAGCAAATGGCTGCAATATAACAAAGAGTGAAAAATTTAAGGGGGTCTGAATACTTTCCTTCCCCACTGTATATATGTGTTAAACCAATTCAATATGCAACATACTATAAAGTTGCTGATATAAGGTGCACAATAAAAAAGATGTGCAATTATGAATATCAATATTAAAAAAATAAAAAAATAAAAATAGATTTTTGTGAATTTTTTTTTATTTACATTTTGTTTTTTTTTTTAATTTTTAAATCGTTATTCATTGATGCACATTTTTTGATGCAAATGTTGAACAATTGGTTCAAACACACATATTTACACCGTTATAATTTGTAGAATTCACCATTTTAGATTATAAAGTTTTTTTTTGTGTGTGTATTAGCACTATTCTTATCACTTTGCACAGTTCACTAATTTTTTTATTTTTTTTTTACAATTATTGGAGTAGCAGCTGTTCTTTTGAGCACTCATCTGTGACGCCGTTACTACTTATTACATTGTATCCCTACCTGTGCCCTTCTCAATAATTCCTTGCATTACACAGTCGTGAGCCACTATTGTCACCATGGGGGGGGGGGGGGGGGGCACCGGCCCTGTGAAATGCCACGCATGAATAATGCCATTATTACACAATAAAAGAAGAAAAAAAACTGAAAAGTTGTGTAAATGTATTTATTCTCCTTTTTTTTTTTCTCTTAAATTGATCTGTGCAAAATACCTCTGAGCCCATCGGCCAGCGGCGAGGGTTAGAGACGATGGAGGGCACGGAGCCTACTTGTCTTTGTATTATTGCATGTTAGAGGCGCATGAAGCAGCATCGTTAATCTACCGTGGACATAAAGTAAACTTCAGAATTTCTCTTGGCATAACAGAGATCCCCCCCCAAGCCAGAGGGCCGTCCGACGGGAAGCGTCACAGACTCCTCGTCCTCATCCGCTCTCCGAGCCAGGGGGGGTGGGAGGGCGCTTTATAAAGTAGGGACTGCGCAGGCTGCGTTGGAGGGTCAGGACAACGAAACACACAAATAGTTAAATAAATAAAAAAAGGATATTAAAAAAGAAAAAAAAAAATCAGAGTGCATTTGTGTTGCAATATATAAAGTCTTTTGACGTCTCATCACTTACAACTTAATACTGAGGAAAAAAAAAAAAAACATTCACAAACTTCTTCTTCATGACTCCTTAACACTGCGGGTCTAGCACGATAAAATTTAAAAATATATATATCATATTTATATATATATATATATATATATATTTATATCTTTCTGTAACAGCAAATAAGTGATGAAGTGCCAGTAAAGCAATATCAATACAATGTAACAGACGATGTAAAAAGAGAGAAAAAAAAAAAAAAGTCACCATGACTTTGTAAGAAGTGCGGAAGGAGCGCTGTGGGCGGACGGCTCGGTACCAGGTCCATGGACAGTAAAATAGAACAGCTTGAAAAATAAGCTGATCGATATTCACTTTCACCTCTCTCATATGAAAGGATGTAAATAAGTCATAAAGAAATATCACTAGAAAATATTATACTCTCTAGTATAATAGACAGAGGGGGGTGCTGCGAGTGGCGGCGCGGTGAAGCGGCGGCGGCAGCAGCAACAGGGGGGGGGGGGGGGGGGGTGGGGCGGTGCACAGTAGTGATCGATCTCTGGATTTGGCATCTGGGAGGGGGTTCAGATGTTGATTCCTTTGACCAGGGAGCTCTCCAGAGTGATGTTGAACTCCTGCAGAGTCTGTAGAACGCGGATGAGCGAGTTGACCAATGTGTGGTCTTTGATTAAAGCTGTGTCCTCATACATTTGTGCTATTACGGGGCAGTCGGCCAGCAAGGCAATCCAGTGGTGCAAATAGTGATCACTAGAAGAAAAAAAGAAAAAAAAGAGAAAAATTAGGGAGATTTGCTTTAAAAGGTTCGTCTGTCAATACGTACTCAAATCTACAAGTTGGAAAGCAAAATACACAAGATATACTATATGGGGCAAAAGAATGTGCACCCCTGACCGTCACACCTATATGAGCTTGTTGGGCATCCACTTCAAAAGCTATGGCCATTATTATGGAGGTGCCCTGCTCCCCTCATTGCCACTAATATGGAGTTTGCCTCCCCCCTCCATGACCATTAATATGGAGCTGCCCCTCTCTCCCCCTTGGCCATTATTATCGAGGCCCCTCCTCCTCCCATGGCCATTATTATAGTGTTGCCCCCCTCTCCCCCATGGCCATTAATATGGTGTTTTGCGCCCCCCGTCCCCAAGGCCATTACTATGCAGTTGCTCCCCTTTCCCCCATGGCCATCACTATGGAGTTGCCCTACTCTCCCACATGGCCGCTACTATGGAGTTGCTCCCCTCTCCCCATGCCCAATACTATAGTGTCCCCCCCTCTCCCCAATGGCCATTACTATGGCGTTACCCCCTCTCTCACATGGCCATTACTATGGAGTTGCCCCCCTCTCCCCCATGGCCATTACTATGGAGTTGCCCCCCTCTCCCCCCATGGCCATTACTATGGAGTTGCCCCCCCCCCCCCCCTCACCCCCATAGCCATTACTATGGCATTGACCCCCTCTCTGCCATGGCCATTACTATGGAGTTGCCCCCCTCTCCCCATGGCCATTACTATGGAGTTGCCCCCCTCTCCCTTATGGCCATTACTATGGAGTTGCCCCCCTCTCCCCATGCCCAATACTATGGTGTCCCCCCTCTCCCCAATGGCTATAACTATGGAGTTGTCTACCCCCTGTTGGCCATAAATATAGAGTTGCCCCCCTCTCCCCATGCCCAATACTATGGTGTCCCCCCTCTCCCCAATGGCTATAACTATGGAGTTGTCTGCCCCCTGTTGGCCATAAATATAGAGTTGCCCCCCTCTCCCCCATGGCCAAAACGAAGGCGTTGCCCCCCTATAAACCCATGGCCATTACTATGGAGTTGCCCCCCTCTCCCCCATGGCCATTACTATGGAGTTGCCCCCCTCTCCCTTATGGCCATCACTATGGAGTTGCCCCTCTCTCCCCATGCCCAATACTATGGTGCCCCCCCCCTCTCCCCAATGGCTATTACTATGGAGTTGTCTCCCCCCTGTTGGCCATAAATATGGAGTTTGCCCCCCTCTCCCCCACGGCCAAAACGAAGGCGTTGCCCCCCTACAAACCCATGGCCATTACTATGGAGTTGCCCCCCTCTCTCACATGGCAATTACTATGGAGTTGTCCCCCTCTCCCCCATGGCCATTACGATGGCGTTGCCCCCCTCTCCCCCATGGCCATTACTATGGCGTTGTCCCCCTCTCCCCCATGGCCATTACTATGGCGTTGCTCCCCTCTCCCACATGGCAATTACTATGGAGTTGCCCCCCTCTCCCACATGGCAATTACTATGGAGTTGCCCCCGTCTCCCACATGGCAATTACTATGGAGTTGCCCCTCTCCCCCATGGCCATTACTATGGCCTTGCCCCCCTCTCCCCCATGGCCATTACTATGGAGTTACCCCCCTCTCCCCCATGGCCATTACTATGGAGCTGTCCCCCTCTCACCCATGGCCATTACTATGGAGTTGCCCCCCTCTCCCCAATGGCCATTATTATGGAGTTGCCCCCCTCTCCCCAATGGCCATTACTATGGAGTTGCCCCCCTCTCCCCATGCCCAATACTATAGTGTCCCCCCCTCTCCCCAATGGCCATTACTATGGCGTTGCCCCCTCTCTCCTATGGTCATTACTATAGAGTTGCCCCCCTTTCCCCCATGGTCATTACTATAGAGTTGCCCCCCTTTCCCCCATGGCCATTACTATAGAGTTGCCCCCCTACAAACCCATGGCCATTACTATGGAGTTGCCCCCCTCTCCCCCATGGCCATTACTATGGAGTTGCCCCCCTCTCCCCAATGGCCATTACTATGGAGATGCCCCCCTCTCCCCAATGGCCATTACTATGGAGATGCCCCCCTCTCCCCAATGGCCATTACTATGGAGATGCCCCCCTCTCCCCAATGGCCATTAACATGGAGTTGCCCCCCTCCCCCCCCCCATGGCCATTACTATTGAGTTATACACACACACACACACCCTCCCCTATGGCCATTAATATGGAGTTGCTCTCCTCCCCCAATGGCCATTAATATGAAGTTTTTCCCCACCATCCATGGCCATGAATTTACCCTTCTCCTCACATGGCCACTAATATGGAGCCCCCCCCCCAATGGTCATTAATCTGGATCCTCCCCAGTGGCCATTATTATCAGGTTCACTTAATATGCATGGATTGGAGGGTGGGGTGGGTTTGAATGGAAGGGCATGGATGGGAAGGAAATGGGTTGGGGGTTGTATGGAAGGGGGATGGGTGGGTTAGGGGTTGTATGGAAGGGCATGGATTGGTGGTTTTATGGAAGGGCATGGATTGGGGGTTTTATGGAAGGGCATGGATTGGGGGTTTTATGGAAGGGCATAGATTGGGGTGAGGGCATGGGTTGGAAGGATGGGAAAATTTATGTTTTTGCCTGGAGGTGAGCTTCAATAGAAAACAGAATAGCAGTCTTGCTGCCAGATGTCAAATAACAGACTTTTCACTGAATAAATCCATCGTCCATTGAAGGACACATCAATACAGATATGGTTTGGAATCGTACAAATAAAAAAATAAATAAATAAAAACACTTTAGGCCAGATCAGGATTTCCTCCTACTTCGAGTAGGGGCCTGTGTCCCCTCAATGGAAGAAAATTACATTGCGGTGAGCACAATTTTCTTTCATCCATTGAGGGACACAGGAGGTTTATACTTTGGTGGTGTCCCCAGGAAGTCCTACTGAGGGATGACAACACAGAAAATACATGGCTAGATTTTTTGCAGCAAAGCTGAAGAGAAGACATCGATCCTCGTAGGACACTAGCAAAAAAACTGAGGCATGCTGGGAGTAAGAGGGGTTATCATGGGCAGGCCTACAGATTTTTTTGTAGGTCAGTGTAAAATCCTCCTGTAGGTGGCAGTATAACCCAACAGCTTCTGATTGCTTCAAAGGACAAGTGCTTCCAAAAAAGGTTTAATCACTGTCAGTAAGACCGATCGCTCCTCTGTTTTCTGTTCATACCTAAACCCCTAAGAGGCAAACACATGGAAGCTCCAAAAAAACTGAAGCTTTATGTGTGTCCATTCCTCACTAGGTTTGGGCTGTTCTGAAGAAGCAGATTTTCCCTGACTACCGAAATTGTTGTCACTATGACAGAAAGTGAGGGGAAATCTCTCTAATGGAGCTCCAGAAAGCAAAATTGTATTCCAACCCCCAACTCCATCCAAAAGCTAAAACTTCTTCCTGGAGTTACACTTTAAAATTCAATGTAGAATTCACCATGTCTACGGCACTCACCGGGCTCCCAGGCACACCAACATCTGGAACTTGCCGTCTTTGCCGATGTTGCGAGGAGTGCTGTTGATGGCGTTGATGATGCGGCTGAAGATACGGGCCCTCTTCTGCCAGTCTTCACTGGGGGCCCCTTCGCTGAACTCCAGGCCGTTGTAATGTGCTTGTGCCTTCTCTGAGAAGGGGGTGGAAAAAATTACATTACAAAACCCATTATGCTACAGGTGGCTATCCACATTCACCCTATTATAAACAATGAACCTGGGCACAAAATTCTGGGTGAATCTGGTCTACAGAGGCCACAAAGGTGCCCCTTCCAATGTGCCCAACCATCCCGCTACGTGCCCTCCCCTTGCCCCTCAATTTTCATAGTGCACCCAAGTCTCCCACAGGCTCAAAGCCCTCAGCCCCCTGCAGAGCCCCCAGACCACCATAGTCATAGTGCCCCAACCTCTCACAATGCCTCACCAAGCTCCAGCCCCCGCAGAGCCTCCAGACCTCCATAGTCATAATGCCCCAACCTCTCACAATGACTCACCAACCTCCAGCCACCTGCAGAGCCTCCAGACCCCCCAGAGTGCCCTCCTGCCATGACCTCAAGTCTTCCAGAGTGCCCCCACAAAGCCCCCTGCGGTGCCTCCCTGCCCCGAGGAGAGACCCCCTAAACCACTACAGAGCCTTGTTCCTACACAGCTCACCTCACCCACCTCCGAGACCCCCAACACCCTCTAGAATCATCATCTTTCACAGATCACTCAGTCTGTTGCAGAGTCCCCTAACCCCCTCCACAAACCCATTCCTCCCCCTCACAGTGACACCCAACTCCATCAAAAAACTTGCAGTCCTCGGCAGAGCCCCCTATATTTTTCTTCTTCTTCATGACACCGTCAGGACATATTTTTCCTACTGATCACTTATGTAAGACCATTCTTCCTCCTCCTGGTCACCATACACTAGGGCATCGTTATGACCACTGACCAGCACTGGGGCATTTAACTTTTCACCGACTATCAACACCAAGACATTTTTACCTCCTACTGACCACTGATGCCGGGCATTTTTCCTACGTTTCCCCCCGACCATTGGTGTAGGTAAATAGGGCCGCTGATGAGGCAGAACAGCCATTCCTGTTGTACTGGGCCTAGCCCTATCAGCTTAACAGGGGGTCCCGAGCAACTTTTCAGTTAATTCCAGTAAAAGAAAATAAAACAGGGCTTTCTAAAGCCCTGCAGGAACAGCGATCTCAGTTTGATCAGATGCTTTAGTTTGGAGGCTAGAGAAGAGATATGGGGTCTAATGGACCCCAGATATCTCCATAAAGAGGACCTGTCATGGCTCATACATACTATTACATGTTTGAATGCTGGGTCAGGGGCGGGACCAGGGGTAGGGTCAAGGGCGGTTCAAAGGGAGCCCCGCCAGGTAGGCTGTACGGGGGGGCCCCATGATTTCTAAGAGCGGCTCTGTATGTAAAAGTCAATGTTTGTGCTCGCTACCAATGTACAACATGGCCGTGATCGTCTTCCAAAGCATAACAGGACATGCTATGTATTAACTGAGAATCCATTTATAACAGAGGGTACATTTTAAGGACCACCAATGATCCAAAGGAAATGTTTCTGTGATAACCAGCAGAGCCTTTAATTTTTCTCTTTTTTGCAGTAGAAAATGATTTATCAGAGGTGTAGGAAGAGCAGTGGTGAGAGGTTCTGGTATTCGGGAAGCATTATTATCCAATGGCCACTAGCACAAAGTGCTTCTGGGAACCCACACATGGGTTGCCAGGGGTCCTCCATCAAAATGTTGCTATGGGGCCCTGTGATTTGTAGTAACTGCCCTGAATAGAGGGCAATCCCACAACACATTGGTGCCTTCTTATGAGAAGTCCTAAAAAAACATGGCAGGTCAACACATCCAGATGACCACGACACGTACTTGTGTCCAATGAGCAAAGATAATTCTAAGGAAGGAAATACACTCATAAAGCCAACAAATCATTCCATAGCCTTTCCTTTCCGGTTCATAGTCGGGTGTGGGGGGGTGTGGATATGCCACAAGAGAAGAAGGAGGTCATCGAGGAACAGACATCACCATTGGATTTGTCTTTTCCCAATCCCACAATGACTATGTAACCATTTCCATTGCTCACCTAGGAAGTCCCATATGAAGATGCTTTTGAAGAGTCGCGGTGACTTGAATCCGTGCTGGAAAACCTGTTCCAGAGCCGACACCAGACCGCCCTCCCCGCAGAGCAGCAACGTCAAACTTCCCCTCTGTAATGGTAATAGAACACGGTACAGAATACGGCACAGTGGGGAACTTCTGGTGAACTACAGATTATAACACAACACTGCTGCAAAAGTGAGCACCATTACATACACAGACACAGCATTAGATTTGCATGCCAGCATCCCATTCCAGGCAACATGGAGCCCCCTGGAGTGCCTATGTGGACAACAATCTAGATAATATACGAGTCTCTCCCCATCTCTCACATGGCCAATGCCTGGACACCAAGAACTGCATTGTGCAGTGTGGGAGGAGCCAAGAATAGTACATTGAAAGTCTACATTTAGGAATTTTGTAGTGGATGCTTAAAGTGTTACTAAACCCAGGACTCTGCAGTCACTATATCTGCTCTCCCCAGGAGCCTGCAGTCACTATATCTGCTCTCCCCAGGAGCCGGCAGTCACTATATCTGCTCTCCCCAGGAGCCGGCAGTCACTATATCTGCTCTCCCCAAGACTCTGCATTCACTATATCTGCTCTCCCCAGGAGCCGGCAGTCACTATATCTGCTCTCCCCAGGAGCCAGCAGTCACTATATCTGCTCTCCCCAGGAGCCGGCAGTCACTATATCTGCTCTCCCCAGGAGCCGGCAGTCACTATATCTGCTCTCCCCAGGAGCCGGCAGTCACTATATCTGCTCTCCCCAGGAGCCGGCAGTCACTATATCTGCTCTCCCCAGGAGCCGGCAGTCACTATATCTGCTCTCCCCAGGAGCCGGCAGTCACTATATCTGATCTCCCCAGGAGCCGGCAGTCACTATATCTGCTCTCCCCAGGAGCCTGCAGTCACTATATCTGCTCTCCCCAGGAGCCTGTAGTCACTATATCTGCTCTCCCTAGGAGCCTGCAGTCACTATATCTGCTCTCCCCAGGAGCCGGCAGTCACTATATCTGCTCTCCCCAAGACTCTGCATTCACTATATCTGCTCTCCCCAGGACTCTGCATTCACTATATCTGCTCTCCCCAGGAGCCTGCAGTCACTATATCTGCTCTCCCCAGGAGCCTGCAGTCACTATATCTGCTCTCCCTAGGAGCCTGCAGTCACTATATCTGCTCTCCCTAGGAGCCTGCAGTCACTATATCTGCTCTCCCCAGGAGCCGGCAGTCACTATATCTGCTCTCCCCAAGACTCTGCATTCACTATATCTGCTCTCCCCAGGACTCTGCATTCCCTATATCTGGTCTCCCCAGGACTCTGCATTCACTATATCTGGTCTCCCCAGGACTCTGCATTCACTATATCTGGTCTCCCCAGGACTCTGCATTCACTATATCTGGTCTCCCCAGGACTCTGCATTCACTATATCTGGTCTCCCCAGGAGACGGCAGTCACTATATCTGCTCTCCCCAGGAGCCTGCAGTCACTATATCTGCTCTCCCCAGGAGCCTGCAGTCACTATATCTGCTCTCCCCAGGAGCCTGCAGTCACTATATCTGCTCTCCCCAGGAGCCTGCAGTCACTATATCTGCTCTCCCCAAGACTCTGCATTCACTATATCTGCTCTCCCCAGGAGCCGGCAGTCACTATATCTGCTCTCCCCAGGAGCCGGCAGTCACTATATCTGCTCTCCCCAGGAGCCGGCAGTCACTATATCTGCTCTCCCCAGGAGCCGGCAGTCACTATATCTGCTCTCCCCAGGAGCCGGCAGTCACTATATCTGCTCTCCCCAGGAGCCGGCAGTCACTATATCTGATCTCCCCAGGAGCCGGCAGTCACTATATCTGCTCTCCCCAGGAGCCTGCAGTCACTATATCTGCTCTCCCCAGGAGCCTGCAGTCACTATATCTGCTCTCCCTAGGAGCCTGCAGTCACTATATCTGCTCTCCCCAGGAGCCGGCAGTCACTATATCTGCTCTCCCCAAGACTCTGCATTCACTATATCTGCTCTCCCCAGGACTCTGCATTCACTATATCTGGTCTCCCCAGGACTCTGCATTCACTATATCTGGTCTCCCCAGGACTCTGCATTCACTATATCTGGTCTCCCCAGGACTCTGCATTCACTATATCTGGTCTCCCCAGGACTCTGCATTCACTATATCTGGTCTCCCCAGGACTCTGCATTCACTATATCTGCTCTCCCCAGGAGCCTGCAGTCACTATATCTGGTCTCCCCAGGACTCTGCAGTCACTATATTTGGTCTCCCACAGTACACAGAACATGGAAATGCAATTATTTTAGTAAATACAAACTGCTAAATACCTTTTCTCATCAGCAGTCTTGTGAATTCTATGAGTGTCTGGTTAAAGCTTGTAGGAGGAGTTTTCATTCTCCTCTGATTGCCCTGTGAGGCCGCATGACCCCTGAGACCCTCTGTCTGGACAGTGCTGATTGGCCCTGTGCTGATCACATGCATCCTCCCAAGAAAAAAAAAAAGAAACTCTCTAGCAATACACACCAAACTGAGCATGTGCAGCCTGACTCCAAAGGCTCTGTCTAGTCTAAGGAGATGGATTGGAGACAGCGGAAGAAGGGGAGGATCAGAGAAGACAGGATCAAAACTGCCTTTTTACACAATGCAGAGGATTAACCCCTTAGGTTCCACAGTGAGTATAATAGGCATACTTTACTGCATACACAGAGGTAATGTAGAGGTGGCATTTTTTTTGTTTTACGGTAACAATGAATAGCAGATTAAAGATACAAAACAAATATTCCTTTAACCCCCTTGTGCTGGTGGGAGCCGCCCCTGGGTGGGTCTTTAGTGCCGCAGAGATGCCACTATAATATCCATTGGTCAGAGAACAGGATCTGCGCTGTGTCCTTCAACAGCTGGAAGAGAAATGGAGGTATCGGGGTGAATACTACATTGTTACCTCTTTCTCCGGTTTGTGAAAATGTTTTACAATTCCATTGACGGCCTCTCCTATGGCCTCCTGGATCTGACCCGTGTTCAGTTCTGTTGGAGGAAGAAATATCGCCATGGTTAGTAATGGAGCTTTCACTGGTCGAGGGAAAAAAAAAAAAAGGAGGAGAATGTTACAACGGAAACCGAAAATATTTCTTCTCTGATATGAAGCACAGCCATGTGATCAATCAGAGCCAATGTAGTGATAGCTGGCAGACAGGTTATATCATGGTAAGCAGTTAGAGACAACGTAGTGAACACTGGCAGAATGATGAGGTCATGTGACCAGGCAGAGCCCATACAGCAAATACTGAGGTCATGTGACCAGGCAGGGCCCATACAGCAAATACTGACAAAGTAATGAGGTCATGTGACCAGGCAGAGCCCATACAGCAAATACTGACAAAGTGATGAGGTCATGTGACCAGGCAGAGCCCATACAGCAAATACTGACAAAGTAATGAGGTCATGTGACCAGGCAGAGCCCATACAGCAAATACGGACAAAGTGATGAGGTCATGTGACCAGGCAGAGCCCATACAGCAAATACTGAGGTCATGTGACCAGGCAGGGCCCATACAGCAAATACTGACAAAGTAATGAGGTCATGTGACCAGGCAGAGCCCATACAGCAAATACTGAGGTCATGTGACCAGGCAGGGCCCATACAGCAAATACTGAGGTCATGTGACCAGGCAGGGCCCATACAGCAAATACTGACAAAGTAATGAGGTCATGTGACCAGGCAGAGCCCATACAGCAAATACTGAGGTCATGTGACCAGGCAGGGCCCATACAGCAAATACTGACAAAGTATTGAGGTCATGTGACTAGGCCGAGCCCATACAGCAAATACTGACAAAGTATTGAGGTCATGTGACTAGGCCGAGCCCATACAGCAAATACTGACAAAGTATTGAGGTCATGTGACTAGGCAGAGCCCATACAGCAAATACTGACAAAGTAATGAGGTCATGTGACCAGGCAGAGCCCCTACAGCAAATACTGAGGTCATGTGACCAGGCAGAGCCCATACAGCAAATACTGAGGTCATGTGACCAGGCAGAGCCTATACACCAAATACTGACAAAGTAATGAGGTCATGTGACCAGGCAGAGCCCATACAGCAAATACTGACAAAGTAATGAGGTCATGTGACCAGGCAGAGCCAATGTAGAAAACACTGGCAGAGCGATGAGGTCATGTGACCAGGAAGAACAATTAAGTGAACACCGGTGGAGTGATGGGATCACAAGACCACGCAGAGCCAATGTAGTCAACACTGGTGGAGGAATGAGGTCCCAGCTACAGAATTTTAAAATTTCAAAATTTTCGAAAAATTAGTTAAATGGGTTTTTGTTAATTCAGAAATTTCCAAATTAACAAATTTGTCGAAATTCGTTAAAAAAAAGGAATTTGGAACAAAACGAATTGCACGTGTCTACTCTCTAGTGCCTGGCAGAGCGTTATTGGGTCCCAGTTGTCTACAGTGTGTTACTTACTCGGTCGACTGTTGGGCGAGATGGCCACAAGTCTCCGGATCATGCCGGGCGAGTGCTGCAGGGGGGGCGTCCGGCAGGGTCGGTCTTCTGTATCGGTAGTTGGTGTCAGAAGATCGCCAACCAGAACTCTCTCCAGACTTCCATCGTCCATCCCTTTCCCCAGCCAGCGGCCACAAGGGAACCTGCAGAGACAACACTTGTAAAGCACCACATTTCACCCGCTCACACACAAAAAAATATTAACTCCTAACAAATAGTTTCATTTGATTCAGGGACAGGCTGGTCCCCCTCTCTGGTTCTGATCCCGGAAACAGCATTAGGCTGACTTGCCCTCCTTTGCACACTGCTGATCGGGACCTTCCAGGACTCCAGGAAAAGAGCGATGGAAGCTCTCAGCAGAGTACACAATGCAATGGATGCCGCATATTCTGCAGTGCTGACAGGTCCTCCTGATGCCCACACTGAGAGTAACAAATCAATTGTATCTGCACACGGCGCAGAGGAGCGGAGGTCGGTCTAACGTAAAAGGCAGAGAATTCTCACTTGTACGCGTGTCCTGTAATCTCATTGCGAACCATGACGTATTCCACCAGCCACTTGGCGTACAGCCCGGAGTTGTCGTGTCCGATCTGAACGGTTGTCAGCTTCCCGAGATTCTGGCACTGCAGGAGAGGAGAGACGCTGGGTCACACCATGCGGAGAGGAGAACTCCGAGCATGTACAGAAATAAGATCTATATATGTAGAATTTCATTCGAGTCAGCCGCCATCATGGTTGTCCTTTTCCCCCCAGACCTACTATGACCTGCAACACTAATGACTGCCAGTTACACATCAATCAATGGCATCTCTACTGTATCTGCAGATCCTAAACACAACAAATAAAAAAAACGAATTAAAGTACATAGGGTGCAAGCTGCACAGCCTATCCTTCTGCCCCACTGCCACCACCTTACCCAACCCCCTCACATTTGCCAACAATTCCCGAGTGACAAAACGATAAGCAGGAGAGTGCTGGCCAACACCGTACCCCCAATATAATACTCTATCACTTTGTATTTCTCCGGTCTGATCAATGTTTATAAACAATGTTACTTTGTATCTCTCTATCTCTCATGTGATCAATGTTTATAAACATTGTTCAGACAGGAGATAAAGAGATACAAAGTAACATTATAATTATTAATAGGACAGGAGATTGAGAGATACAAAGTAACATTGGTTATAAACATTAATCAGACAGGAGATTGTTTACAAACAAATGTTACTTTGCATCTCTTAGGGTCGGTGCACACTACAACGACTTGGGATCCGACTTGTAAGCCCTCGAGTCGCCCCAAGTCGCTTTACTTTGAGATTTGCATTATAGTCAATGAGAGCGTCTTAATTTACACTACTGAAGTCGCTCTGACTTCAGAAAAGGTTCCTGTACTACTTCAATCCGACTTCTAGGCGACCTGTACCCATAGAGTTCAATGGAAGTCGCCTCCAAGTCGGATCTCCATCTATATTGAAGCAACTTTACAGGAAAAGAAATTAGTTTACCCCGGCAAACCCCTCCCTCCCAGAGAGCTGATTATTCTGTGATTGGCCACAGCCAAAGTCGCCTGTCCTGGAGGCGACTTGAAGTCGCGTTGTAAGCTGCTTAAAGTCGCGTTGAAGCCGCGTTGAAGTCGCCTTGCAAAGTCGCGCTGAAGTCGTGTTGCCCCTGTGTGAATCGAGGCTCAATGTTAATTTGTCTCTATCTCCTGTCTGATGTTTATAAACAATGTTACTTTGTATCTCTCAATCTCTCGTCTGATCAATGTTTATAAACAATGTTACTTTGTATCTCTCAATCTCTTGTCTGATCAATGTTTATAAACAATGTTACTTTGTATCTCTCATCTGATCAATGTTTATAAACAATGTTACTTTGTATCTCTCATCTGATCAATGTTTATAAACAATGTTACTTTGTATCTCTCATCTGATCAATGTTTATAAACAATGTTACTTTGTATCTCTCATCTGATCAATGTTTATAAACAATGTTACTTTGTATCTCTCTATTTCTTGTCTGATCAATGTTTATAAACAATGTTACTTTGTATCTCTCTATCTCCTGTCTGATCAATGTTTATAGAGAGATACAAAGCAACATTGTTTATAAACATTGATCAGATGAGAGATACAAAGTAACATTGTTTATAAACATTGATCAGACAGGAGATTTTATAAACAATGTTAATTTGTCTCTGTCTGATTAATGTTTATAAACAATGTTACTTTGTATCCCTCAATCTCCTCTCTGTACAAAAAGGTTTGCCATTTAAAGTGATTTTAAAAAATAAAGTTTAAACCTTCACAAAACAACAAACATGTTATACTTACTTGCTCTGTGTAATGGTTTAGCACAGAGCAGCCCCAATCCCCCTCTTCTCAGGTCCCCCTCGACATTCCTGACTACTCCCCCTCTGTGAGTACCCCCCAAAGCAAACCGCTTACTATGGGGGGAACTAGTGTGGGCTCCGCTGTGTGTCTCCATAAAGACACGTAGAGTGTGGCTCAGGCCCCGCCCCCTCCTCACTGGCTGTGATTGACAGAAGCAGGAGCCAATGGCTTCCACTGCTGTGTGTGCGACAATGAGGAGAGAGGAAGCCAAGAGAGCCTTTGCTCTCTCATGCACATCACTGGACTGAGATCAGGCAGAGGTAAGTATAAGGGGGGAGCTGTATGTAGAAGCTTTTCTCACCTCAACACATAAAATGCATGAGGGTAAAAAGAAAAAAAAAAAAAAAAGTCTGCCTTTAATGGCCCCCCAGCAGCCGGTGTTACCTCATAGGTCATCTCCAGAATGCTGCGCGGCACCTGCAGGACGCCCGTCTCCCCCAGCTCTCCGGAGATACAGATCCAGGGGTTAGCGGTGAACATTGAGCCCCCCAATTTCTTGCTGGGGATGATGAGGATGTGATAGGGGATCACTGGAGGGAAAAACAATATATATATTTGTTACATTCGATACAACAATGTTCATAAAAAAAAAAAAATACCATCTGCGATTACTTGATGCTTCTCACCGGAGCGGAATGCCGGGGCAGATAGTGAAGAGCCGTATCTACCTCCCTCAGGGCTACAAAGATTATTTATAAACGGATACATTGTAATTCATATATAACGCATAGAAGAAGGTTGGGACTTTACATGAAACACCTCGGGGAGAGAGGCGCCTCCATCCCTAAATTGGGTAATAGAAGGGGAAATGAGGGCTTAGAGTGAGGCACATAGAGGAACCGGAATTTCCAAATGTTGTTGGTTATATTTCTTGCTGTAAATAATAATGAAGTTCATTTTATGGGTGGAACTCCGCTTTAATATAGATTCATTTTGTATATATATTTTTCTCTACGGAATTGTTCTTTGCATCTTCTCCTGATGAGGGGTAGCAACTTAAAGAGACAGATCTCATGTAGGGAAACTCGATGGATATTTGATCTCCGCTCTTATTATCCCATGGGGCTCAATGTTGATTGGGATATTAAATGTTATATCAATAACAGTTGATTGTGCCCCTTGGTTTATGGATAAATTTATACAGATATATATAGATCTATCTATATATATATATATATATATATATATATATATATATATATATATATATATATATATATATATATATAGAGATATAGAGATAGATATAGATATAGAGAGAGAGAGAGAGAGAGAGAGAGAGAGAGAGAGAGAGAGAGAGAGATCGAGATCGAGAGAGAGAGAGATCGAGATCGAGAGAGAGAGAGACATATCGAGAGAGAGATATATCGAGAGAGATATCGAGAGAGAAATCGAGAGAGAAATCGAGAGAGAAATCGAGAGAGAAATCGAGAGAGAAATCGAGAGAGAAATCGAGAGAGGGAGAGAGATCGAGAGAGATCGAGAGATCGAGAGATCGAGAGAGAGAGAGATCGAGAGAGAGAGATCGAGAGAGAGAGAGAGATCGAGAGAGAGAGAGAGATCGAGAGAGAGAGAGAGATCGAGATCGATAGAGAGATCGAGATCGATAGAGAGATCGAGATCGATAGAGAGATCGAGATCGATAGAGAGAGAGAGATCGATCGAGAGAGAGAGATCGATCGAGAGAGAGAGATCGAGATCGATCGAGAGAGATCGATCGAGAGAGAGAGATCGATCGATCGAGAGAGATCGATCGAGAGAGAGATCGAGATCGATAGAGAGATCGAGATCGATAGAGAGAGAGATCGAGATCGATAGAGATCGAGAGAGAGAGAGATCGAGAGAGAGAGAGAGAGAGATCGAGAGAGAGAGAGAGAGAGATCGAGAGAGAGATCGAGAGAGATCGAGAGAGAGATCGAGAGAGAGATCGAGAGAGAGATCGAGAGAGAGATCGAGAGAGAGAGAGATCGAGAGAGAGAGAGATCTATATATTTTTTTTTTTTTTGTATGGAAATAATTTTATATATAAAAAGGATATAACGCTAACTTAATTTAATTATTTTTTATTGCATTCCCTTTACATCAAATTTTATGCTTGATTGTAGGAATCTATTTAGCTACTGCATGTTAAGGGGCTAGAATGTTTAATGCATCTTTTGAAGTATTAATTTATAACAATCGTTGTTGGTTTGTAAAAAGACACTTTTTAAAATGAATACATTGTGACATTTTTGTAATCTATTTAAATCATGCATTATTGCAAAGTCCAGACAATAACTGACAATAAATGGCCACATTTGTGTCATTTTTGTGCATATAGATCTATAGAAAATGTATTGATTGAATTATAGGCCTCTTGCTGGATGTGAGCCTAGTAAGTTATTCCGCAGCGCAGCGGTAGATGTGAACTTTGTTCAATATTTTATCTTATTTGAAATAACTGATGGCGCAATCTGTATATCTGTAGCCACTGTGTGACACCTGGAGTGAACGGGTAATTCCGAACTTCCGGAGCCTCTCCTGCCCAGTATAAAGAATGTGGTGAGTGACGCTCCCAGAGTTATCTCCGCTCCCAGTCAATGATTGTTACAGGGAAACGCGTCGGTTGGAGAGACTTTTTGTGACGTCACCACGCATCAACTGGCAGTTTGAAAGCTCGCGGCTGTGTCTATTGATTTCTTTGCGGTTTGTGCAAAATTTGGAATAAAGGAACTATTTTTTACTGCACTATGAAGTTTCCTTTTTTCTAAACCCCTTTTATATGCTGGAGAAATACAAGAAAAAAATGATTGGAATCTTTTACATCATCCGTTCTGTTGGTGGTGGAGGAGAGGGGCTAATGGTTGGAGCGGCCCGAGTGGAATACTACAGGTGAACACTGTGTGTATATCAGACGTGTTTGACCCTTATAATTTGAGGTCCATCTTGTCCGGTAAGAGGCCATCTGGCTTTAGATTTCTCCGATGGGATAATAATAACATCCTTTTGCTGAGATTGCAGATATCAAGGCGCTGCATCAGAAGCTTCTATGAACACTTTGACCCCTTCAGATCCGCGCTATAGCCGAACAACGGCTACAGCACGGACCTACTTTGCCGGAAGGCCCCTGCAAGGCGCGTGCGGCACCCTGTGATCACCGAGTCTCGGGTGATCACAGATCGGAGTAAGGGGTCGATCCCGGCCCCTTACCATGTGATCAGCTGCCAGCCAATGACAACTGATCACATGATGTAAACAGAAGATCAGTAATGGGGTTTTTTTTCCTGACAGCATGAGGAGAAAAAAAAAAGCCGCACACCGGCTTCTGTGCAAGGGACATCGGTCCCGAAGAGGAAGAGGCGAAGCAGCCTCATCTGTGCCAACCAGTGCCGCCTGCCAGTGCCCACAATGCCACGAATCAGTGCCCAGTGAATAACAGTGCCAGCAATCAGTGCCACCTATCAATGCCCACAAGTGGTGCCAATCAGTGCCACCGAGCAGTGTCACCTACCAGTGCCCATCAGTGCCACCTATCAATGCCCATCAGTGCCACCTATTAGTGCCCATCAGTGCCATTTATTAGAGCCCATCAGTGCCGCCTTATCAGTGCCCATTAGTGCCGCTTTATCAGTGCCGCCTCATTAGTGCCGCCTTATCAGTGCCCATCAATGAAGGAGAAAAATTTGCAAAATGTATTAAAATATAAAACAGTTTTGTATTTTTTTTTTTTAATTTTCGGTCTTTTTAAATTTTTTTAACAAAAAATTAAAAACCCAGAGGTGATCAAATACCACCAAAAGAAAGCTCTATTTGTGGGGAAAAAAAATAACAAAAATTTTGTTTGGGTACAGTGTTGTATGACCGCGCAATTGTCGTTCAAGGAGTGACAGCGCTGAAAATTGATCTGGGCAGGAGGGGGGTTTAGGTGCCCAGTAAACAAGTGGTTAATTGATTCAATGAACACTTTTTAATTGATTCAGGTTTTGTTTATGTAAAATGATTGTTCAATAAATGTATTTACTTCAACATCACAACGTTCTGCCTCACTTAAAGTCCCAATTGCCCCTTCTATTACCCTTTGTAATTGGTAGAGCAGGGAAGGGGCCAGTAAATATCTAATTTACAGGTCCCTTCCTTTTCTAAGTGAACACAGTAAGTGATCACCTTAAACTTAAGAGGACAAGAACAGTCCACTATTAGCACCACATCCCATAAGGAAATGCACAAAAATAAAGGGAACGGGGTAAAATTGCCCCAAGGACTTTTAAGGTGCTTAAATAATGAGGTAGGTAAAGTAAAGAAGTATATATGTAATGTAGAGTCTACCGTACAAAAGTTTAATATTATTTAATACATAATCACAAAAGTTAAAAACAGGTCTCTCAATATCCATATCAGGCTTTACAAAAACAGTGAGCAAAAACCACTTATTAAATACCACTCGACATGTTTCGCTCAGTTTACGAGCTTCATCAGGAGTTCTGGTAAATATGTGGTATACTAGGGATGAGAGAAACAGAATACATATCACAGTGAGTGATCAGTACAGTGTCCATTCATAACTGAAGTATAGTAAACTGTTTACTATGCTTTAGTTTACAAACAAACAGGAGCCTCCATCATCTTCTGTTCATTCATCTGCATTGCTGCAGAGCAACACACCCCCCCCCCCCAGCCAGCGTTGTGGGAAAAAAAAAATTTGTAAAATATTAAAATTAAGCATTAGAAAATAAAAAAACAAATAAAAATTAAACAAATCAGACAATTTTTTTTTTAAATCAGACTAAAAAGCCACACCCAATATGTAGCATAATTTAGCCACACCCACCGTTTGCCGCGGTGTGCTACATGTGTCGCAGGTCACCACCTTCCCTGGTGGGGACCCCAGTGCATTACTTTGCCCAGGGGCCCATGATGCTGTTGAGGTGGCACTGGGAAGGGGAAGAAGGAGGGCTTAGCTGTTGACTTTTGTAAAAAGTCTACATTTGCATATCTAACACAGTGCAGCTTACGTGACTAAAGGAACATTTTGGGGAGAAAGAGAGAGACCACATTTAACATAGCAGATGCTCACGGTAAAATCGGCGGTCAGGATGGCGGCTCCCCCCCCCCCCCGATATACTCACTGATTGTGGTGAAAACGTTTGTAAAGCAGAAATAGTCCACAGCATTGAAGGACAGAAGGTGGTAGAGGAACTGCTCCTTCTCGTCATCACAGCGCAGGAAGGCGTAACGCTTGTAGAGTTTTCTGGAGTGAAAAAATAAAATAAAAAAATTCACATTTTTAGAATGAGCCCCAGGAAGAGACAGATATACCGCAGGGTGGCAGGATGGGGTTTAATATCAGGGGGGGGGGGGGGGATTGCACTTGGTGGTCTTTTCACACAGGCTCTACATAATACACTGCAGAGAAGATCCAGCAAGTAATCATTTGTAATCATTTCTCTACAATCTCTACATAGAACATTCTCCAACAATGAGAATCCCATATGTGAGGAGTCAATGTTACAGGCCAGCAATGGAGGAATCCTCACCAAGCCCCTACTAGGGTCCCTGCCATAGCAGTAGACAAGGTGAAGCACCCCATTTGTATTTTTAAATTATAGAGAATCTCCAGGAAGCTGAACCCCTGAATATGCAAATACTTAAATATGAGGAATCCTGTGCATTTTTCTGGAATCTCAGGGATCTTTGTGTATTTCTTCCAGATCTGTGCAGTAATTCAGTGTGAGACTTCCTGTAATAAAGACCAATCACTGCTGATCTCTCTCCTTGTGCAGAGGGACTGGTCTTGACTCCACCCCCTCCTGGTTTAAGTTGTGGGTGGAGCCTGCTGAGCCCCTCCCACAGCTCTGCTCTCTCCTAGTGTAGGGTGCCTGGTATTGTCTCTGCCCTCTTCTGTAGAGGGTGGAGCCTGCTGAGCCCCTCCCACAGCTCTGCTCTCTCCTAGTGTAGGGTGCTGGTATTGTCTCTGCCCCCTTCTGTAGAGGGTGGAGCCTGCTGGGCCCCTCCCACAGCTCTGCTCCCTCTCCTTGTGTAGGGTTCCTGGTCTTGTCTATGCCCCTTCTGTAGTGGGTGGAGCCTGCTGGGCCCCTCCCACCGCTCTGCTCTCTCCTAGTGTAGGGTTCCTGGTCTCGTCTCTGCCCCCTTCTGTAGTGGGTGGAGCCTGATTGGCCTCTCCCACAGCTCTGCTCTCTCCTAGTGTAGGGTGCCTGGTCTTGTCTCTGCCCCCTTCTGTAGTGGGTGGAGCCTGCTGGGCCCCTCCCACAGCTCTGCTCCCTCTCCTTGTGTAGGGTGCCTGGTCTCGTCTCTGCCCCTTCTGTAGTGGGTGGAGCCTGCTGGGCCCCTCCCACAGCTCTGCTTCCTCTCCTTGTGTAGGGTGCCTGGTCTCGTCTCTGCCCCTTCTGTAGTGGGTGGAGCCCGATTGGCCTCTCCCACAGCTCTGCTCCCTCTCCTTGTGTAGGGTTCCTGGTCTCGTCTCTGCCCCCCTTCTGTAGTGGGTGGAGCCTGCAGGGCCCCTCCCACAGCTCTGCTCTCTCCTAGTGTAGGGTGCTTGGTCTTGTCTCTGCCCCCTTCTGTAGTGGGTGGAGCCTGCTGGGCCCCTCCCACAGCTCTGCTCTCTCCTAGTGTAGGGTGCCTGGTCTCGTCTCTGCCCCTTCTGTAGTGGGTGGAGCCCGATTGGCCTCTCCCACAGCTCTGCTCCCTCTCCTTGTGTAGGGTTCCTGGTCTCGTCTCTGCCCCCCTTCTGTAGTGGGTGGAGCCTGCAGGGCCCCTCCCACAGCTCTGCTCTCTCCTAGTGTAGGGTGCTTGGTCTTGTCTCTGCCCCCTTCTGTAGTGGGTGGAGCCTGCTGGGCCCCTCCCACAGCTCTGCTCCCTCTCCTTGTGTAGGGTGCCTGGCCTCGTCTCTGCCCCCCTTCTGTAGTGGGTGGAGCCTGCTGGGCCCCTCCCACAGCTCTGCTCTCTCCTAGTGTAGGGTGCCTGGTCTTGTCTCTGCCCCATTCTGTAGTGGGTGGAGCCTGCTGGGCCCCTCCCACCACTCTGCTTTCTCCTAGTGCAGGGTAACTGGTCCTGGCTCCACCCCCTCCTTTAGTTTTCTACAGTGGGTGGAGGCTGTGGGCCCCTCCCACACCTCTGCACAGGCTAGGTACAGCGCAGTAAAGAGGACACTGCTACTTTTATAAAGGCGATATCTGCATGTGCAAAGTGGATTTAGATCCACTGTTATGGAGGAGTAAATTAAAAGTGGCTGTATGTCCTTAGAAAGACAAACAAAAAAAACCTGTAAGGTAAAAGGCATAATGAGCTACCACATACTAGCTCATTATGAAATACCTTAGAACAAAGAGATCACACTGCCCCCTGGTCACCGCTGAGGGAGATGATACGTTCCCTCTGCGTTTCTTCCAGGTGATGTCACTACTGCGCATGAGCGCAGTATTTTCAGAGCGCAGATGTCAGTGGCTGCATGGAAGGTGAATATCTCCTAAATCGTTCAGGTTTAGGAGATATTCACTTTACCTACAGGTAAGCTTTATTATAGGCTTTATTATAGGCTTACCTGTAGGTAAAAATGTGAAAGTAGGTTACATTTCCTTTCTATGGTCAAGAGTAGGGATGAGCCGAACACCCCCCGGTTCGGTTCGCACCAGAACCCGCGAACGGACCGAAAGTTCGCACGAACGTTAGAACCCCATTGACGTCTATGGGACTCGAACGTTCGAAATCAAAAGTGCTCATTTTAAAGGCTAATTTGCATGGTATTGTCCGAAAAAGGGTTTGGGGACCCGGGTCCTACCCCAGGGGACATGTATCAATGCAAAAAAAACTTTTAAAAACGGCCGTTTTTTCGGGAGCAGTGATTTTAATGATGCTTAAAGTAAAAAAAAAAAAGTGAAATATTCCTTTAAATATCGTACCTGGGGGGTGTCTATAGTATGCCTGTAAAGTGACGCGTGTTTCCCATGTTTAGAACAGTCCCTGCACCAAATGTCATTTTTAAAGGAAAAAATCTCATTTAAAACTGCTTGCGGGTTTAATGTAATGTCGGGTCCTGGCAATATGGATGAAAATCAGTGAGACAAACGGCATGGGTACCCCCCAGTCCATTACCAGGCCCTTTGGGTCTTGTATGGATATTAAGGGGAACCCCGCACCCAAATTAAAATAAGGAAAGGCCCTATATACTCTGAACAGCAGTATACAGGCGGTGTAAACAAGACAGGGACTGTAGGTTTGTTGTTAAGTAGAATCTCTTTGTAATTTTGAACGGGTACATTTTTAACGTGTTTAGCTCCAGCCAAAAAATCTTTTTTAAGCTTTTTGGAAAACATAGGGAAGGGTTATCACCCCTGTGACATTTGTTTTGCGTCTTTCCTCCTCTTCAGAAGATTTCACCTCACTTTTTGTCCCAATGAAAAATGTTTTTTGAAAATTTGGGTTTTTTTGTGGAACAAGGATTGGAAAGCATCAGTGGAAAGGAGAAATTGTTTTCCCATATTAACTCTTACAGGAGAGAATTTCCCTTCCTAGGGGTAGATTTCATCTCACTTCCTGTTGTCCCCTTCCGTTTGCAAGTAGGAGTCGTTTGTAAGTTAGATGTTTGAAAGTAGGGTCCTGCCCTATATACTCAGCAGAAATTTGGGCCTTAGGTGTTGCTGTGGCCACAACACTGTAAGCCCTCACAGGGCCCTGCTGTGAAATATTAGATCAAGAATTGTAATTACATGCCCCTGTTGAACAGGAGCTGAAAAATTAGGCCTTAGGCACTGGTGCCACAACACTGCAACCCCTCACAGACACTCTAGTTGGAACGCAGGAACGAGCCCTGCTGCAAAGTATTGCATCAAAAATTGTAATTACATGCCCCTGTTAGACAGGGGCAGAAAAATTGGGCCTTAGGCACTGGTGCTGGTGCCACAACACTGCAACCCCTCACAGACACTCTAGTTGGAATGCAGGAACGAGCCCTGCTGCAAAGTATTACATCAAAAATTGTAATTACACGCCCCTGTTAAACAGGGGCTGAAAAATTGTGCCTTAGGCACTGGTGGTGGCGCCCAGAACCAAAAATGTTCTTACAAGCTATCAGCGTGATGATTGAGGAGGAAGAGGATAATTACTCAGGGATAGTCACTCAGCATCAGCATAGGCAGTCTTTGAAGGGATCTGAAAAAAATTATTCAGTTACATCAGCATCAGGTGCTTGGTAGCTGGTGGTGATCCAAGACTGATTCATTTTTATGAAGGTCAGCCGATCGACCGAGTCAGTGGACAGACGCACCCTGTGATCGGTTACCACGCCTCCAGCAGCACTGAATGTGCATTCCGAAAGAACGCTGGATGCAGGACAGGCCAGTAGCTCAATTGCATACTGTGCAAGCTCTGGCCAGTGATCCATCCTCAAGACCCAGTAACCCAGAGGATTTTCGGTGGGAAAGGTGTCCAAGTCTGATCTTGCCCCTAGGTATTCCTGCACCATGTAAAACAGACGCTGGCGATGGTTGCTGGAACCGATCATACCTTGGGGCTGCGGACCAAAAAATTGTCTGAACGCATCGGTCAGACGGCCACCTTCTCCACCGCTCCTTCTTTGACTGACCGAAGCCTCAGCAACACGTTGTCCAGAAACAGGAGTTTGTAACCTCCCAGTCTCTGGGAACGCGTTGCACAGACCTTTCTGCAAGGCCTCCCGAAGATGTTTCATCCTCTGCTCCCTCTGCGATGGCAAGATAAGGTCCGCAACCTTACCCTTGTAACGTGGATCAAGGAGGGTTGCCAGCCAGTATTGGTCCTTCTCCTTGATACCACGAATACGAGGATCCTTACGCAGGCTTTGCAGGATCAGGGAGGCCATGCAGCGTAGGTTTGCTGGGGCATTCGGTCCGGAGTCCTCTGGGTCACTAAGGACAACAACGTCCGCAGCCACCTCCTCCCAGCCACGTACAAGTCCATGTGTTCCTTGGGACTGATCCCTTAAAGACTGCTGCTGATGCTGAGTGCCAGGCTCCACCTCCATACTGACACAATCTTCCTCCTCCTCCTCCTCCTCCTCGTCCTCTTCCTGTGTGATCGGCGGGCACGCAGGAACACTGTCTGGATAAAGGGGGCCTTGAGAGCTAAGGAAGTCCTCCTCTTCCTGCCTCTGTTCTGCCTCAAGTGCCCTGTCCATTATTCCACGCAGCGTGTGCTCCAACAGGTGGACAAGGGGGACAGTGTCACCGATGCATGCACTGCCAGTGCTCACCATCCTCGTGGCCTCCTCGAATGGTGACAGGACAGTGCATGCATCCCTGATCATGGCCCACTGGCGTGGGGAAAAAAAACCAAGGTCCCCTGACCCTGTCCTGGTGCCATAGTCGCACAGGTACTCATTGATGGCCCTCTGCTGCGTGTGCAGCCGCTGCAGCATGGCCAACGTTGAGTTCCACCTGGTGGGCATGTCACAGATTAGGCGGTTCTTGGGCAGGTTAAACTCCTTTTGGAGGTCCGTCAGCCGAGCACTGGCATTATATGACCGGCGGAAATGCACACAGACTTTCCTGGCCTGCCTCAGGACATCCTGTAAGCCCGGGTACCTGCCCAAGAACCGCTGCACCACCAAGTTAAGGACGTGAGCCAAACAGGGCACATGGGTCATTTGTCCCTGTCGGAGGGCAGAGAGGAGGTTGGTGCCATTGTCGCAAACCACCATTCCTGCCTTAAGTTGGCGTGGCGTCAACCACCTCTGAACCTGCCCCTGCAGAGCTGACAGAACCTCTGCCCCAGTGTGGCTCCTGTCCCCCAAGCACACCAGCTCAAGCACCGCATGGCATCTTTTGGCCTGCGTACTTGCGTAGCCCCTTGAATGCCTACGGAGCACCGCTGGTTCCGAGGAAGAGGCCATGGAGGAAGAAGAAGAGGAGGGGGTGGAGGAGAGAGGTGTGTCACAATCAGCATTTTGGAGGCGTGGTGGCGGAACAACCTCCAACACTACTGCACCTTGTCCTGCATCCTTCCCAGCTGCCAGCAGAGTCACCCAATGCGCCGTGAAACTTAAGTAACGTCCCTGTCCATGCCTGCTGGACCATGAGTCAGCGGTAATATGCACCTTACCGCTGACCGCCCTGTCCAGCGAGGCATGGACATTGCCTTCCACATGCCGGTAGAGAGCCGGAATCGCCTTCCGTGAGAAAAAGTGGCGTTTGGGTACCTGCCACTGAGGAACCGCACATTCCACAAACTCACGGAAGGGGGCAGAGTCTACCAACTGAAAAGGCAGCAGTTGAAGTGCTAGCAATTTTGCCAAGCTAGCATTCAACCGCTGGGCATGTGGATGGCTGGGAGCAAACTTCTTTCGGCGGTGCAGCAGCTGGGGCAGGGAAATTTGCCTGGTACAATCTGACGTCGGTGTACCAAAAGCAGATTGCCCACAAGTACTTGGCTGTGACACACCTAATTCTACACCTTCATTCCTCTCACTGCAGGTCTCAGAGAGGACTGAAGGTCTAGTGGGGTTGGAAATCTCAGCTGATGAGGAGCAAGGAGAG
Source organism: Lithobates septentrionalis (assembly GCA_037952835.1). Classification (NCBI taxonomy): domain Eukaryota; kingdom Metazoa; phylum Chordata; class Amphibia; order Anura; family Ranidae; genus Lithobates; species Lithobates septentrionalis. Next base: position 5,138 of record JBBDGP010002481.1, on the reverse strand, counting down.
ATCCTCTTTGTTCTTTGGTGTGGGTCTTTTAGATATGCTTGCCAACGAACTGCATGGCAGGTCAACATATGTCTGGTCAAGCATGTGGTACCCAAGCGGGAGATGTTTTGGCCACGCGAGATACGCTTGAGACATATGTTGCAAATAGCAGCGGTGCGATCTGATGCACTCGTCTCAAAAAAGGCCCACACCAAAGAACTTTTTGAATAACGCGCAGAGACTGCAGCGCCCTGCACATGTGGAGCTTTGGGGTGTGATGCAGTCAATGTGCTGCCCTTAGGCTGGCCCCTGGAGGGCATCCTGCCTCGTTGGTGATGTGCCGCCTCCTCCTCCTCCTCCTCTCTCCTATCAGGCACCCACGTTGAGTCAGTGACCTCATCATCCCCTCCCTCCTCATCACTGGAGCAAACCTGGCAGTATGCTGCAGCAGGGGGAGCATGACTGCCAGATTGCTGTCCTTCTTGGGCACCCCCTCTGTCCGTGCTCATGTTACTGCCTTCATCGAGCTCAGTATCATCATCAGAGCCTTCCAAACGCTGGGCATCCTCCTGGAGCATGTACCCAACACTGTGGTCAAACAGTTCGAGGGAATCCTCAGGAGGACATGGTGGAGCTAGGGAAGGAGTCACTGATGACATTGAGCTGAGGGAAGAGGCCGCTGCTTTGCCAGACAAAGCACCCTGGGCATGGGTGAGAGAGGATGAGGAGGATGAGGACGGCTTGGTCATCCACTCCACCAAGTCTTCCGCATGTTGCGGCTCAACACGGCCAGCTGCCGAAAAAAAGGCCAAGCGTGTCCCATGGCCACGTGCTGATGAGGATGCACCGTCTCCACGACCAGCACTAGACACAGAGCCTGCTTGCCCTCTCTTATTGGCTTATGACTGTCTGCCTCTCCTTCTTGGCCTTCCAGACATACTAATGGCCTGTAGCTGCACTAAGCTGGGATAGAACACCTGTAATTTTCTTCAGGTAGCTTTATATACTGTAACCAGACAAGCCTGCCTGTCAGTAGGAAGATAACAGGAACGGATCTAGCTGAACACTGTGAGCAGGACGCACTGCACTAAATGTAAATAGCAGGAACGGATCTAGCTGAACACTGTGAGCAGGACGCACTGCACTAAATGTAAATAGCAGGAACAGATCTAGCTGAACACTGTGAGCAGGACGCACTGCACTAAATGTAAATAGCAGGAACAGATCTAGCCTAATCTATCTAACTCAAATCAAATGACACTGTCTGTCTCTCTCTCTCTCTCTCTATCTCTCAGCACACCGGAACACACACTACACAGGGCCGCCGTGCAGGCGGCCTTATATAGTGTGGGGCGTGTACTAAATCCCCTGAGCCATAATTGGCCAAAGCCACCCTGGCTTTGGCCAATTACAGCTCTCTCTACTGACGGCGCTGTGATTGGCCAAGCATGCGGGTCATAGTGCATGCTTGGCCAATCATCAGCCAGCAATGCACTGCGATGCCGCAGTGAATTATGGGCCGTGACGTGCCACACGAATTTGGCGCGAACGGCCCATAACGTTCGCAATTCGACGGACGGTCGAACAGCCGATATTCGAGTCGAACATGGGTTCGACTCGAACACGAAGCTCATCCCTAGTCAAGAGTAGTATTATATATATATATACACACACACACACCACACACACTGCCTTGAAAAAAGTATTCATACCCCTTGAAATTGTCCACACTTTGTCATGTTACAACCAAAAACATAAATGTATTTTATTGGGATTTTATGTGATGAACCAACACAAAGTGGCTCACAATTGTGAAGTGGAAGGAAAATGATACAAATAAATATGTGAAAAGTGGGGGGGGGGGGGCATTTGTATTCAGCCCCCTTTACTCTGATACCCCTAACTAAAATCCAGGAACCAATTGCCTTCAGAAGTCACCTAATTAGTAAAAAGAGTCCACCTGTGTGTCATTTAATCTCAGTATAAATACAGCTGTTCTGTGAAGCCCTCAGAGGTTTGTTAGAGAACCTTAGTGAACAAACAGCATCATGAAGGCCAAGGAACACACCAGACAGGTCAGGGATAAAGTTGTGGAGAAGTATAAAGCAGGGTTAGGTTATAAAACAATCTCCCAAGCTTTGAACATCTCACGGAGCTCTGTTCAATCCATCATCGGAAAATGGAAAGAGTATGGTACAACCGCAAACCTACCAAGACATGGCCGTCCACCTAAACTGACCGGCCGGGCAAGGAGAGCATTCATCAGAGAAGAGCCAAGAGGCCCATGGTAACTCTGGAGGAGCTGCAGAGATCCACAGCTCAGGTGGGAGAATCTGTCCACAGGACAACTATTAGTCGTGTTCTCCACAAATCTGCCCTTTATGGAAGAGTGACAAGAAGAAAGACATTGGTGAAAGAAAGTCATAAGAAGTCCTGTTTGTAGTTTGTGAGAAGCCATGTGGAGGACACAGCAAACATGTGGAAGAAGGTGATCTGGTCACATGAGACCAAAATTCAACTTTTTGGCCTAAAAGTAAAACTCTATGTGTGGGGGGAAAACTAACACTGCCCATCACCCCGAACACACCATCCCCACCGTGAAACATGGTGGGGGCAGCCTCATGTGGTGGGGATGGTTTTCTTCAGCAGGGACAGGGAAGCTGGTCAGAGTTGATGGGAAGATGGATGGAGACAAATACAGGACAATCTTAGAAGAAAACCTGTTAGAGTCTACAAAAGACTTGAGACTGGGGCGGAGGTTCACCTTCCAGCAGGACAACGACCCGAAACATCCAGCCAGAGCTACAATGGAATGGTTTAGATCAAAGCATATTCATGTGTTAGAATGGCCCAGTCACAGTCCAGACCTAAATCACATTGAGAATCTGTGACAAGACTTGAAAATTGCTGTTCACAGACGCTCTCCATCCAATCTGACAGAGCTTGAGATATTCTACAAAGAAGAATGGGCAGAAATGTCCTCTCTAGATGTGCAAAGCTGGTAGAGACATCCCCAAAAAGACTTGTAGAGAAAGGGGGTTCTACAAAGTATTGACTCCGGGGGGCGCCATACAAATACCCCCCCCCCCACACACACACACACACTTTTCACATATTTATTTGTATCATTTATCATTTTCCTTCCACTTCACAATTATGTGACACTTTGTGTTGGTCTATCACATAAAATCCCAATAAAATACATTCACGTTTTTGGTTGTAACAAAATGTGGGAAATTTCAAGGGGTATGAATACTTAAAAGGTGGTGTGTGTGTGTGTGTATATATATATATATATATATATATACCCTGTTTCCCCGAAAATAAGACCTAGCGTGATTGTCATTGATGGCTGCAATATAAGCCCTACCCCCCAAATAAGCCCTACCCCATTTCCCCGAAAATAAGCCCTACCCTGAAAATAAGACCTACAAGGACTTTAACTAGGGCTTATTTGGGGGGAAGGGCTTATATTGCAGCCATCACCGACAATCACGCTAGGTCTTATTTTCGGGGAAACAGGGTATATATATATATATATATATATATATATATATATATATATATATATATATATATATATATATATATATATATATATATATATATATATATATATATATATATATATATATACACACATACACACACACACACACACACACATATATATATACACACACATACATATATATACACACACACACAGACACATTACAGATCCCCTTCTAAGACCAGTTATAGCACCACTGAGGAGTCGTTTTTTGTGGCCCGATGACCGGCTGACATTCGTTCATTACATACGAGGGAGATGGAAGAATGACCTGGTGAGCTCGTGGTCCAGAAGAAGCTGCTTGAGGTGTCTGGAGAGAAGTTTCTTCTCCATGGACAGGCGCACCCAGGCTCGGGCCTTCCCCACATCCGTCTTTATCTCTCCGATGTTCTGGATGTGTCTGGGAACAGAAATGAGAAGATGATGAGATCAATAGATGCCAGTCCTTTCCCCCCCCCCCCCTCCACTTCAGTGCCGCCCTGTAATCCCCTTTCATTACCACGTTATGTTTCAAGTCTCAGTGCTGTGACAGTTTGACTGACAACTACTCCATCGTGCAACACTGTACCCAAAATCCTTTTATATCATTTTTTTGAGACAGATAAAGCTTTTGGTAGTGCTTAATAACCACTGAGGTTATACTATATGAAGGGGAAAAAGAACCAACATTTTAAAAAGGAAAAAGAAAAAAAAAAAAAAAGAAGAAGGGAAGTGGGGGGGGGGGGGGGGGGGGTTGAAAAGAGATGGGGGGTGAGGGGAAAGAGGTAAGGGAGGGGGGGGGGGGGAAGAGGTAAGGGAGGGGGAAGAGGTAAGGGGAGGGGGGAAGAGGGATGGGGGGGAAGTGGTAAGGGAGGGGGGGGAAAAGAGGTAAGGGAGGGGGGGAAAAGAGGTAAGGGAGGGGGGGGAAAAGAGGTAAGGGAGGGGGGGGGGAAAGAGGTAAGGGAGGGGGGGGAAAGAGGTAAGGGAGGGGGGGGGGGAAAGAGGTAAGGGAGGGGGGGGGAAAGAGGTAAGGGAGGGGGGGGGAAAGAGGTAAGGGAGGGGGGGAAAGAGGTAAGGGAGGGGGGGGAAAAGAGGTAAGGGAGGGGGGAAAAGAGGTAAGGGAGGGGGGAAAAGAGGTAAGGGAGGGGGGAAAGAGGTAAGGGAGGGGGGAAAGAGGTAAGGGAGGGGGGGAAGAGGTAAGGGAGGGGGGGAAAGAGGTAAGGGAGGGGGGAAAGAGGTAAGGGAGGGGAGTGGTAAGGGAGGGGGGGGAGTGGTAAGGGAGGGGGGGGAGTGGTAAGGGAGGGGGGGAGTGGTAAGGAGGGGGGGGAGGTAAGGGAGGGGGGGAGAGGTAAGGGTGGGGGGGGGAGAGGTAAGGGTGGGGGGGGGAGAGGTAAGGGTGGGGGGGGGAGAGGTAAGGGTGGGGGGGGGAGGAGGTAAGGGGGGGGGTTAGAGTAAGGGAGGGGGGGAAAGAGGTAAGAGGGGGGGAAGGTAAGAGAGGGGAGGTAGTAAGGGGGGGGTAAGAGGTAAGGGGGGTAAGAGGTAGGGGGGGGTAAGAGGTATGGAGGGGAGAAAGAGGTAAGGGGGGGAGAAAGGGGAAAGAGGTAAGGGGGGGGGGAGAAGGGAGGGA